>AYEL01062990.1:0-34268 GCA_000484575.1 Olivierus martensii
GACAGATTCTTTATCGGAAAATAAATATAATAAATGAAAATGCAAGACTATGTATGTATATATTATTGTTATTACATATAAATAAACATAAATAAAAAATTATATAATTTCTTACTATGCTTTTTTTGGGTCTCTGGAACGAATTAATCAAATTCCCATTAAAACCTATGATAAATCGATGATCGGTTAACGAACAATTCGGATAACGGACATTTTCTTGGAACGATTATGTTCGTTAACCAATCACCCACTGTATTCTCTAGCTTATGTAAATAATTGAGACTGGGATTTTTTTATATATAATCTGAATTTTATATAAATTAAGAAAATAATTTTTAATAAAAATTATGTATCAAAAATTCCCATGGGTAAGGAAAAACAACGATTGCACTTTTAAAATGTTATAGTATCATATTAATCTCTGACCAGAAGGAAAACAACACAATCTAGAACAATATTGTGCCATTAATATAATACTTAAAATCAATAAACAAATTGAAAAATCCAGTTAGCACTACAGCAAATTTTACTTTTAATAGTTTATGTATTAATATGTAAAAATAATTTTAGCACACTTCAAGTTTTCTCAGTTACAATCACAGAATAACATAAAACTAACAACTTTAATTATCAGTTTATATATTCTATGATTGTTATACCAGGAAACTAAAACTAAATTGCATGGTTGTAAATAATTAAATTTGAATTTATATAGAATGCATGTGAATATTTAAATTATAATGTATGATATGATAAGATTTTTTGAGATGCTTATCATTGTCATAAGCATTTCTATTTTCATCCACTGCTGGATATATATTCCTTCTTTTGTTTCCATAAGTACCCATCTTGTGAAATCTGCATCCACTGGGAACCAATTACATTTCTTATATCATCTCTTATTGCAATTTTTGATTTATGTTATGCTTCCCGGTCCAACCAATTACGTAACTCCAGAGTATTGCTATATTTGCAAAGTTCATGTTTAACATTTGGGAAAATTTGAGTGCAATAATTTCTTTAAACAAATAAAATTTTTTAAGTGACAATCATGATTTAAAATAGCATTTTATAATATATAGAAATTCAAACAATACTGCAAAAAAGTATTGTAAATCTATCAAATTCTCAGCATGTTAGAAGTGTAAACAATATGGCAACAAACTTCTGATAAGGGATATCAACTTTTATTTCAATAGTTGAAATATGAAGTGCTTTTTGTTTTTTATGCTGTTATTATTTTAAATAAATTTTGCCTTATAATTTAGTTTTTACAATATTTTTTTTTTTTTATGTTTACAATAAAATTGAATAATTTTCCATTTATATTTTAATTGTAATTTGTAATTTCATGGATAAAAATATAAAAAATTGCTTGAATAATCAGTAAATTGTTAGGGTATTAGAATGAAGGGAATTTATTGCTGCATTTGTTAATTATAATAAAAATAAATGTAGAAATATTGTAATATAAAATTCTGATGAACAATAGTTATTTTATATTAATTTAAATTTTACAATAATTATAGCATTAAAATATTTTACATAAATGATATGTCATTATCAGAAATTCCAATAGTCATTCATTCACAATAGAACATTGTTAATGAATTTCACATTGATTTGATGGAAAAATATCCTCTGGTCAAGTTAATCACTCTGTCAGAAACAAAATGTAAATATTTAGAACTATTAACTTGTATAAACATCAAATATTAATATTGAAGATTAAATAATAATTAAAATGATAATAAAATACAATGATGTATTACTTTGTGAAGCAATTGGAAAATATTTAATATTTCACAAATTAGGCTCAGATATGCACATCATCTTTTAGTCAGGAATCATTTAAACATTTATAATGTAATTTTATATTTACCAAATGTACTTTCAATTAATTTACAGAACTGGCCCCAGTTAGTGTATTATAGCAGGGTATATTTGTATACAGGGTGTAAATTATCTCCTTCAAAAAAACTACATTACGACATAGACGAAATTCAGGCGATTAAAGTGATATAAGACACTTGGGGTCGCAAATCGCAAGCCCGGGCGGGGCAAAGGAGAAGAGCTGCAACGTCCTTGCAGAAAAACTGTGCCGTTGACTGTTGATTAATTTAGTTTAACCAGTTCGACAAGGTACACTGTTCTTATGGATCAGTTTGACAACGAGTTAGTCAACATGTACATGTGTTTTGGCGAAGCTCGTGGTAATGCACTTGCAGCAAGACGACTGTACCAAGAGCTCTACCCTCAGTGAGTACTGCCTACTTACGAGACTTTCAGCTTACAAGGGGAGGACACAGCTGACCCCCCACCAATTTTGATCCGCTTGCGTATGGTGAAAATACATCAAAAATGAGTGAATACGTGTCCGAGTTTTTCATTGAATATGGCCTTCTAATAGTATTTTGTAACACTTGAAAAATCGAACTTTTGATAATTCAGCTTAAAAGCAATGGATAGATAACAGATTACCAGGTGCACAGATGGCGCACTCGATAAATACGTGGCTCATAATCTGAAGGTAGTGGGTTCGAATCCGGGTTGATGTGGATTTTTTTTTTTTTATGCATCGAAAAATTATTTTTTATTTTTCATTTTATTATTTTTATGTACTGTACGTTTTAATTTATTTTAATTATTATTAATTTTATATATATTGGTTATCACATAATTCGTATGCATTAATATATTTATTTACAAAACAAAATACTCTATTACTCTACGGGGATCGTCCGACGAGATAGGGAACGAAGACATAAAAGAATAATGGAAGAATAACGTAATTTTTTTTATTCACTCTCTCCCAGGTTTGATCTCCGGGTCAGATAGCTCTCTCTCTAGCGCATTATGTTAATATTGTGTTTTATTTCCTATTTTTTTAAATAAATATATGTTATTTGTTTTGAATAAGTATCGAAATCTCTCCTATCCTGGATCCTTGCGGCACTTACTCGCGATCCTATTCGAAAGTATGCTATAATTTATCGATATACGTGTTTTTACTCTGACATACATTGTGGGGACCCTACATAAATATATTAATGCATACGAATTATGTGATAACCAATATATATAAAATTAATAATAATTCAAATAAATTAAAACATACAGTACTTAAAAATAATAAAATGAAAAATAAAAAATAATTTTTCGATGAATAAAAAAAAAAAATGCACATCAACCCGGATTCGAGCCCACTACCTTCTGATTACGAGCCACGTATTTATCGAGTGCACCATCTGTGCACCTGGTGATCTGTTATCTATCCATGGCTTTTAAGCTGAATTATCAAAAGTTCGATTTTTCAAGTGAAAATACTATTAGAAAAATATAAAATTAAAAAATAAAAAATACTATTAGAAGGCCATATTCAATGAAAAGCTCGGACATGTATTCACTCATTTTTGATGTATTTTCACCATATGAAATTATGGTATACGTATTTTCATCATTGTATAAAATGATTATTGGTATCATATATAAAATAATCAGAAATTAATAAAACATGTATAAGTAAAATTACTGTTATTATTTCATATATAAAATTATTTTATTTTGAAGTAAGATTTACAAACCTGAAAGTAAAGATAAAATATTTTGTAAATAAAATATATTTGAATATTATCATCAATATTTGAAATAATAATAATTTATCTAATGAAATATTATTGCTGTTAATAATAATCTGTTTTCACATACATGCATTTTCTAAAATTCAATTTGTTTCAAAATCTTTATTTTTTTGTGTAATATAAATATTTTAGATTTTTATAGCTCTATATTTATTTATTTTTCATATTTAGTAATTCCAATGCTTGAAGAATGCTTAGGATATTTGGAAAAAAGAAATGTAAGATAATTTTAAAATACTTTAAAATATAAGCAAATTTTGTATTTATATGAATTAATATAGGTTTCTTTTCAATACGTTTGGTAAAACAGGGGTCAAATTAAGTAAATTCATTTTGCCAAAGATATACAGGTTGGTCATAAATTATTAAGTGCATTTTAGTGATGAACAGTAAATGAATCAAAAACTTATCTAATCTTATTACATATCAATCATAGAGCAGCTCAAACAGTTTTCTGCATATGTATAAGAATTTAAAACATTTCAACATATACTCCATTTGTGGCATGTATAATATCTAGTCATTTTTCAATTTTTCTCTACATACTCTTTAGCATTTAGGGCATTATTGTTCCAATGATTGCTGTAATTTGTTGTTTAAGTTCAAAATATCATGCACTTTGATTGTGTAAATACAGTCTTTCATGAATACCTACATAAAGAAATCAAGGATTTCATGTCAAGAAATTGGAGTGGCCAGGGAAATGATCCTGAACAGCCAATCCAGAGATTAGGAAACTGTGTGTCCGGGTAACACTGGACAATCAATCCCAGTGCAGCAGTTCATCGTCCAGTTGAAAGTAAACATTTGGTTATCAGTATTCTAGTTATGTTATAACATAACAGGCCAGTATATGCAGATATATAGTGTAGTACCATATGCTTATCAAAAAAAGAATGCCACAGATGGAGCAATATGAAGTGTTCTAAATTTTTATGCAAATATAAAATCTGAGCTGATTTTATTTTAATTTTAAATAATAATAAGCATATACTATGTATTCTCATATTTTTTGTGAAATTTAAGTGTTTTTAGAACAAAAGTACATTTAATTATTTTATTTTATATATGATTTCTAAACTCTTCTACTTTAATATCCATTAATATTTTTTATAATTTTTATTTAGTACATTCTCTCTATAATGTAGAAGTCATTGAACATTTGTTATTAAATAATATGTCTGGATGATCTTTCAGTTATTTGTGCATTACTAATAACAGTAACAAATTTATGATTTCATAGTAAAAAAAATATCAGATTATCAAAAATGATTATTCTAGCTGACATAAAATTATTATTCAGTTAATTAAAATAATTTATTCCAATCATTTTCAAATAAATTATTTGCCATATTCTCCATATAGTTTTTTTAATCTATTATCTGTTATTTTTTCATATATAGTATTTTTATTGTGATTCTCTCCTCATTCATTCTCTTCACTTATCCAGCTGATCTCAGCAAACCTTTTTATAATGCTAAAATAAATAAATAAAAAATGAGTCACATTTTTTATTTATTTATTTATAATTATTACCAATTCATTCTTGACTCACAAGTCAGTTACACACCATACACACACACAAAAAAAAAACTTCAAATGTCATGTATACCCGAAAATATTTTTGTAGAATTCTGTTAGCGTTCGATGGAATGTATAAAATTTGATTTTATAATGAGTTTGTAGCTGAGGAGGATTCCAATAAAGAATCGAAAGCGCTTCTACCATGTTAACTAGTTAAATTTTTGTGAAAGTTCCTGCCTTTAGTGCTAGTATGATTATTTGATAATTTTATTCTTTTTGTTAAATAAAATTTTGTTTAATTAAATGTTTATTTTGTCCCCAGGTTTAGCTGGCACACCCTGTATAAATTAATTGAGACTGCATTGAAAAAATTGCTAATTGACAAATATATTAAAAGAACATTTATGCAACAACATTATTCAAGGACATTTATCATTTCCAGAAAACTCCTATTAATATTTTTACAATATATTAACAATAACAAACATTACAAATAGTAAACTTTCAAAAGAAATTAAATAATTTATTATGGAATGTTTTTGATCTTACAATGGATTCTCTTCAGTTTACTTTCAATCCTTAATAAATTATTAAGGATCAAAAATGTTCTTTAGTATAAATTATTTAACTTCTTTTTAAAGTTTATTGCTTATAGTGCTTTGTTATGGTGAATTTATTGTACATAATTTAGCAGAGTTTATTTTACCAGTTTAATATTTTTACATATAATATACTCAAGTGTTGGATTCAATTTAATGAGTCATGCCCTGGTCATGCCACTATATGGAAGTCATATTTCAAACTAAAGGACACAATACTAAATTGTATATTTCAATCATTATTTATTCAAAAGGATTAATATGTTTGATCCTTAATACCTAACTATCAATGTACCAACCAATTCTATGCTGAATCAAACTATATCCATTGTGTAAACTTGATAAATTGATTTGTTGATTAAATAATGCTCTTAAATCTCATAAAAGCTATTCATTATACAATGGAAATCATTCAGAATATAGGACAAGTAGCTAATACTCTGATGAGAACAGCTGGCAACATTCAGAATCATTAAACATCAGATAACTAACCTTATCAATCTGAATTTAAACTGAAATATGATTATGAAAATAAGGATTAATCTATATCAAACTTCAAATCCAATATAAACAAAAGTTGGTGAGAAAATGTCCTTATTATCTGACTAATATGAGACTGAGACTGAATAGTCAAGAAATAACATTAATTGGAGCAAGATCAGATAATTATTAATTTATAAAAGATTTACTTCTTTTTCTGCAATGGCTGTTTCGTATTGAGTTCTCACATCCAGTAATTTCTTTTCCTTTTCTTCCAATTCTGTTTCAACTTCAGTCAGTTCTTCCATGGCAGCTTTCAATCTATCTTCTTGAATTTGAAGATTTGCCTTGCAACAAAATTAAAGGCTTAATTAAAGATTTATTATTATTTAATTAAAATATTGAATTAAAAATGAGAAGTTTACAATATGATTAGCTAAAATGAACAGATGAAATTCATCTGCTTTCTACCTACAAGACTCAGATTGACCCAGAATCATAATTCAGTTGATTAGTTACTTCAGATATACTACAATATTTGAGAAAAGATTTTATTATATATAGTATTAACCACTACAGATTCCTCAGTAAATAGCCAATACTCAAGATGCCTGGATTGCTTCAGATTTCCACCCAGACAACCCAGATTCAATTCTTAATCTTGCTCTTTAGAAAAAATTTATTCAGAGAATCCAAGTCCTGCTTATCAATCCCCATCTACAGACTGGCTAACACTGTAACAAGGATGGACAGCCTGTTGGTGTGTCTTGTTTCCATGCCAATTTTCATGTGTCCAATCTGACCAACAACTGAAAACTATTAAAATTAAGTGCAGCTAGAAAAAAAACTATAATTTTACTAGGTTTGTTTAAATTATAATTTGGACTAGAATTTGATTCTTAGAAATTCAAATTAGTAAAGTATGAGAAGCAAAAATTTTTCTCATATTTTACTAATATTACATTGGCTTTAATAATTATTGAATTTAATTTTCTTTTTACTGCTTTGATGAGTTATAGATAATGACAAATGTAGATCATATCCATTTTTTTTAAATATGTAATTAGAGAATGCTTTTAATAATTTACTTTTTGTCCTCCAGAAAATTTTTTATGGATCATTGGTTATATTACTTTTATTCAAACTGGCACTAACTTCTGTTTAATAATATCAACTCAAGTTAGGTAAAAGAAAACAATAAGCTCATTCAATAAGATAAACTGTTTAATCAAAAGCATTTACAGCTATCCACATAGCCTGTCTCATTATTGAATGAGCTTATTGTTTTCTTTTATTTTGATTTTACAGTAAGAAATCTTATATTATAAGATCAAGTAATGGTTCACATTAGCAAAATCTTTTGAAGTTATTTGATTTTAATCAACTTGATTATAAGAAATTTGAATATTGTGAATGTGACTTAAAAATGCAAGAAGATTCTAATAAAATACAAGCAATTCAAAAAAATTGAAAATTTAGAAATGATGTCGGTTCCTTGAAATTATTTTGATTCTAGCATCTAAACACAGAGCATCTGAATGAAAATATTAATTAATAATGCATGGTACTCACTTTTAATGGTATCACTTCTTTATTTACATTATAAAAGAAAGCCATAGCTTTGGTCCAGGAAAGAAGACCAGCCACATCACCACATACTCTCTTGGCAGTATTCATATTGTAATCTTTCTTCTGGAAATAAGGTGCCAATAGTTCTATTGTTTCATCATTAATACTATCCTTATTAAAATTCTGAAGAGCTAGAAGAAATCCTGTATGTGCCATGAACTGGAATTTGACCAATTGATTATTTTCATTCAAGTCAAAAGCAGTTAAATAACAAACAACTAACCTTCAGAGATTCTTCCCAAGATGTATTCATGCAGTTGTTTTCCATATCTATAGATAGAGGCTGTAGCTTACGTTGAAAGAGTATTAGGACACAATCCATGATACGCATAATGAGATGTGGTGGATGACTTAATTTTCGTATGGTAGCTAAAAAAAATCAGAGAATTCATTCAAGTAATCAAAGAAGAAAAGTGTAATGTACTATATTATAGATGACAAATCAATATTTGATTTAAAAAAGTTAACATTTCATCCTCTTATCAAGATGTGAAATAATTGCTTCCCATATGCATTGTTTACAATCAATAAAGGACTAGTGTGAATATTAAACCAGGCTGATCTATAAACAATATTTAGACATGGTATATTTGTAGCATATTTAATGAATTCTATCTATAAATATATAATTTGTATTATTCTTTTCAGTCTTTTTATGCTCATTTAATATTAACTGCTTACACTCTTACTTTAATAACTAAAGACACAAGCACAACTAGCAGTTGAGAATAACGTAAACTTTACTAAAACAAACATTTTTGGCTAACTAAAGCCATCCTCAGGTTTTACACGCATTTAGTTAAAAAGGCATTCTAGAACAAAATATATGTGGCGGTCACTTGGGAACTATTTCTTGAAGAGAAGTTGTTTCGACCTTCAACCTTTGTGCGGAATGATACAAAAAAAAGGGTCCAGGTAGTTCGGAAGAGAAGGAGTGAGAGAACAGTTTTTTCTTTGTCTTAGTCGGAGGCGGTTGACCTAGAAATACGTTCATTGAATAGTAATTGTCTATACCGGAAACTACTTCCCTGGCTGGAGCTATATATTTTTTATTGTGTTTGTTATATTAAAGTTGTTTATTTATAAAAATGGAGTCAGTTGAGTCTTCAATATTTTTTATCAACCACAGAATGTAACTTACACAATATATATACCATTATAAGAACGCTTCTAGTTCTACAGAAAATTTAAATACAAATACAAATCTTTTACAAGTTACATAATAGCATTCAACAGCACATAAACGTAAACATAAAATAAAATAGAACAGTAATAAAATTATGCAGATGTCTCCTGAAGGAAATAAAATCAAGTAAAAACTTTATAAAAAATGTCATTAAAATGGTTTTTAATTAGAAAATGAAGTAAATAGACTAAAAATTACTTAAAATCTGGTAAAATAAAATTATGGTTAAAGATAATATTTTCTAAAAATTATAGAAAGAATGTTAAACATTGTCAATGTGGAAGATTTGTTGTTGTAATAAATGTTATGATTTTTAATTCTGCATATTTTTTTGGTATATGAGATTTTCTTTTGTATATTGTATAATTGTTTAATTGTCTTAAATGAAAATGTTAACAACAAATAAAATTGTTTTATAACACGGCTATTAGAACTGAAGAGGGCTGAGAAGGAAAGACACAGCCGAAATGCATATTCGAATATAGCTATAAAGTTGTAGTTTTTTTAGAAAGTTTAATTTTAAGAAAGTTTTAAATTTTAAATAAAGGAATGTTTTTAGAATTTAAATAAGAAAGTTAATTTAATTAATGGGAGCTCATTAGAGTTGTGAAAAATAGTGTTTAAAAAAATTGGACTAAGTCAAGTATATCCAAAAAGAAATAAATGGAAAATAGAATAGATTAAATACAATGACATCCCTAGAATGAAAAATGTGTCCATGTCCTAACCCTATGATCTTACATACACATACATGGCATAAATACGTTTCAAACATGTTAATTCCACTTCTTAACAGCAAACTCTCATGCTTTAGGTATATCCTGTACTTTATCGTTCAATAAACTTTCTTTATTCTCTCTACGTACTACCTCTAATGCTTCCGTTAAATATTTATAATCAGTCTTCTCTATTTGCCTTATTACTTTAGCTCTATTCCAGTGTACCTCCAAATCTTTGTCATACACTTCTATTGTGAGGGCTGTATTCAAGTTACCTTTACGAATATCATTTTTATGTTCAGAAATTCTCTGCTCAAAGGTTCTCGATGTGACACCAATTATGTTTACGTTTATGTGCTGTTGAATGCTATTATGTAACTTGTAAAAGATTTGAATCTGTATTTAAATTTTCTGTAGAACTACAAGCATTCTTATAATGGTATATATTTTGTTCTAGAATGCCTTTTTAACTAAATGCGTGTAAAACCTGAGGATGGCTTTAGTTAGCCAACCACGTTTGTTTTAGTAAAGTTTTTACATTATTCTCAACTGCTAGTTGTGCTTGTCTTTAGTTATTTCAGTCTTTTTAACTCTTTCCTTAATTTAATGACTATGGTGATATAATTTTATTTGTCCATTTCCCAAGATATTCAATGCAAATGCAATATATTGAAATTTGAATGGAATTTATGTTATTTTCTTTTGAATTTTATGCCACTTTCTATCTTATTTAATATTAAGTATAGGGCATTCCAATTCCTATCATCACAATTCACACATGTGGTGCAATCAGCTGTCAACTAAAACAGTGTCAGTTGACAGCTGATTGCAGTCTTCCAAAAATTTTTGCCAGTCATGAAAAGAAAATGAATATTAAGATAATTGGATAAAATAATATACATATAAGAAAAATTGATTTGATTTATATGCAAAATTTAATGTAATATGCAAAATACAAGTTTATTATATTTCTATTTGATTAACAAACTTCTTCAGACAAATTGTTTTGTAAATGCTCTCTCCATGAGCCCTCCTTAGTTATATCAATAAACAAAAAACATTTAAATATACAGTACAATATACTAATTCTTACATTCCTAACATTCTATTTTGCATTATTTAAAATTTAAAATTCACATGCATTTCATATATATTCCAAAAACAAAAATTATTAAATATTCTACTTCTGTAGATTTCAGAAATATTTATATAAACTAGCTTAAAAAGTTTATTAATAACTTTCTAAGCTAGTTTTTAACAAAATTTCAATATTTTCTACTATTTTTTATAATCTATATACAATGGATTCTGTTTAATTGGGCCACCAGTTAATTGGGGCAGCCACATAATTGGGCCAAATCTCAAAGTACAGAAACCAAACTAATAAACTAATACATAATTTAAATGCTTAATTGTGACATTTTCCCTTAATTGGGATATTAGCAGAAAAGGAATTTTCAATTTTTGATATATTTTAGGGATTTTTTGAAAGTATGGCAACACTACATACATTAATACTTGCTATGTGCTTTCTTAAAAAAATCCTTATATAAAATTTATAACAACATTTTATTGTACCAGTAATTTTTCAGATTGAACCTTTCTACAAGATAATACAGACTTACACAATGATGCGGTCGTTTCTTTGCGTCTTATTACATACACATTGTCAACACACTGTCGCCGCACTAATATAAAAATCCCTTCTTTAATAACATAGCAATACTGTAGTCGGCAACACTAGCATAATAAGAATCAGTTATCTATTGTCGTGAGTTTAGCAAGTGTGCGTCTACTTAAGATTCTACCATTACTGTACCTAGCGATATTCATTTACAGTGTCCATTTTATTTAAAATTTTTAAATCTTTGCCAAGATATCAAGAAAGGATTTTACACTTTCAAGTAAAATTGCTTTGCTGTATAAAATTAAAAGCTAGCCATTTAATATAAGCCATCGTAGACTCACTGAAATAAACCAAAATCTACCACAGCATGTCTCTTACAACAAGAAAATCAACTGTGTGAATGGGCATTATAGAAAGAAATTCCAGGAACATCCAAAAGAAAGTATGATGGAAAGAAACCAGAAGTCGAAAAAGCATTAGATCAATGGCTTTCTATAGTTAGTGGGTAAGGCATGAATATCAGCGGCCCAGTGTTGAAGATGAAGTCAGAGGAGATCAGTAAAAAGCTAATAATTAGCTACCTATTTTAATAAAGCATTAAAATAGGTACCTAATTATTATTTTTTTACCTATTATTTATTTACCTACAAATTACATATTTTATTTTAAAATTTATTATTACTTCATTTAATTGGGACAAAATGGCTGTCTCAAAGTGTCCCAATTAAGCGGAATCCACTGTATTTTATTCATTCATAAACTTTTTAGCTACAGTTTATTTTTAACTTTAGTTATAATTTAAAATATAATTTTAATTAAGAATAAGAGAATCAACTCATATTTCACAAGTAATCAAAGCACTATCATTTTTGTTCAACATTATTAAAATTATTATAGTGTCAAACAGAATTTTGTTGACAACATAATTGTTTTAACACACAATTATTTATTCCAACAAATACATGATGTATTATCTGAAATAGCAGAAATATTTAACTCTAAATATATACTAATTCTACCCAAAAACCCTTGATTTTTAACAGAATTTTAATAATTTCAAAAAATTTGGACTAATGTTAGTATGGTCTTCGAATTAAAAAATATATTAATAATTAAACTAAGAGTGGCAACATCTAAGATTTAATAATTGAACTATAATTTTTAATTAAATTATTTGAAGAAAAACATACCCTTGGTCAGGAAGATTTCTTTTGGCTCAGTTCCAATGTCTATGATCAAAGAAATTCTAAATTGATGATAATGTCTCAATCTTAGGCAGAGGCAAATTTTCTTTCAGATAAAGTAATTAAAAATTATAATTCAATTATTAATTCTTAAAAGGTACCACTCTTAGTTTAATTATTAACTTATTTTTTAATTCAGATATAGCACTAAAATTAATCCAAATTATTTGAAATTATTAAAATTTTGTTAAAACTCAAGGGTATTTAGAAAGAATTAAGATTTATTTGATTATTATTTCTTGAGTTTAGATTTATAAGTTTTTGTTAATACTATGCCAGTATTTAATTCTTTTTATTCTTTCATTTTGGAATATTTTATTATATTGAAAAATAAAATATTCCAAAATGAAAGAATTTTTCCTGATTTAAAATTTTTGTCTTTTGCTTGTCTGTGGATGAAAACGGTGAAAACTATTGAACTAAAAGATCAATAGTCTATCTCTGTATTCCCTTCAATTCTGGATTCTACTCCAGATTTTTAAATCTATATCTTCCAGAATAGAATCATAGCATACTTCATATAATCAACTGTTATGCTACCAAATCTCATAAGAGATAAATTTGCATTGGCCTTTTCAGAATCCACTGCAGATTGGTTATGTTGTTGATACCCTCCAGAGAACAAAGCATATCAAAAATGGCTGATATGAGTAAATGTTATCAATAGCCAATAAGATGGCCAGATGATAAAATGTTGAATTGCCATTCAGAATATACTGGTTCAATTCTAGATTCCTTGAGAATTTTTCAGAAAAGGTATGAGCTGGCCTAATGAACCCTATCATGGGCATAAGCAATTAGTGATAGGTTCTGGAATAGTCATATAATAATCTCTGGTTGGAAAACAATGCAAAATAAGAGAGAAGAATGTAATTAACATAATAACTGACATATACCAGAAAAGAAAGATATACAATATTACTGGGAGTGTGCAAAAAAAATTGTCATAATTGAGAGCTATCAATCAAGAGGTGTTTTCATAACTTATGATACAGCACACAACAGAGTGCAATATAGTTCACTAACATAGGATGTTAAAATAAAAATCAGACATCTAACCCATGTGCTGATCTGGAAAATGTACTCTGATGAAAATTCATGGTTGAGCAGTAGTGCATCTTAAAGGTAAAAAGAAAAAAAATGTTCATTGGCAATGAAATAATATTTTTGTATAAACATTATACTCCCCTAACATTATGAGTGAAGGATAAAATTCATGATCATCTTACATATCTGCTGGACTATTACACTTCTAGCAAGATTCTTTACTTCTTTTTTCATGCTTTCCTATACTATTCTCACTTCATCTTTCATTCTTAAAAATGTTAAATCACCAAACCCCTTTCAAATGTTGAATCACCTCTATCTCTTTCAGTAAAATAAACATTTTATCAGTTCAATCTATAACTTCATGCATAATTTTGAGGAATTTTATAACAAGGTAAATAAAATATAGTTAATTTTATTTATCAGTAATATATATATTTCATCATTTTCAGCAATTTTCTGTCAACCTACAGGCAGTTTAGTCCTCTCTGTAAAGGATGACTCTGTTCTTAATAAGAAATAATCAGATACTTGCTGTTTTAACTTCATTTTTTGTATTAAATTTTTCCCAGTAATAAATTCTGAGACTCAAAAACATAATTATTTGGGACAATCAATATGTGGCAAGTATGGCAAATGAGACTTGATACCTAAATGAAGATCTTAATTTTTTATAGCATTGCTTGAGCAATGAGAAGTTTGACATTGTCTTGGTGGAAAAAATCTTATAAATAAAAGCAAACTTGCTTTTTCTCAAACATCATAAATCAAAATTTTTCAAAAAATCAGCTCCATAAGCAAGTTATTCATACATTTATTCACTGCATAATGTTTTCGGACTTTTTTCTAATCCCTCTTCAGTGCTACACTATCTGCTATCGTCTATTTATAGAACAGAATATAACTAAAACTAAGTAATATTCTGTTCTATAAATAGAAGATAGCAGATAGTGTAGCATTGAAGAGGGACTAGAAAAAAGTCCGAAAACGTTATGCAGTGAATAAATGTATAAATAACTTGCTTATGGAGCTGATTTTTTGAAAAATTTTGATTTTTGATGTTTGGAAAAAATCTTTTTCTGCTCATTAATTGTAACTGTTTGTGCTGTAAATGTAATAAACAAAAACACTTACAATTAATATTGCTGTATAGTGTTGAATTTTGATGAGTATTATACTCCATTTTATTTAAAACTAATACAATGCAAAATTTTAAAATATTTACCAATATGAGAAGGTTTTATTGTGTTTAGAGCTGCCTCTGCTTCTTCCAATGCTGGTTTTGCTTCTTCTAATTTTTCTTCTGCAATTGCCTTATCAATGGTGATATTGTTGACTATCAACTGCAATCTATTCTTCATTTCCTGAACATTATTTTTCACTTTTTCAGCTTCTTCAGCACGAACTGTTACTTCATTAAGTACCTGTACATGGAAAAAATTTCATTAAATATCCTATATACAAGGGGTGAGCAAACTGCGGCCCTTGGAACTACTTAATGCGGTCCTTGTAACTAACAGCTGTAATGCCAAAAATTTTATCAATAAATAAAATGAATACAAAAAAATATCAAATTTATTCCACATCTCAGCAATATAGTTTATGTTTATGAATTGTTATTTATTACTTTCTAGAAAAGTAATAAATAATAATTCATATAGTAAATTGTAAATGTCATTAGTGCAATATTTCTTACAAAAATAGATTTGAATAACTGTTAACCAGAGTAAACATCATTGCATGAGAAATCGGATGCAAAATACATTCAAAATCAAATAAAATCATTTTGATTTTATTATTATAAATTGGCATTATTCAATCCCATGATTCATATAACAGCCAATGAAAGCTGATCTACTCAGAAAATTGGCTTAATTTTAATATGTCACCCTTTTATGATATCATAGTCAACAAATGCATCCCCTTAGAAAAAGTTTAGGATCTTTCTATTTTGGCTACATAATTTTCTAAGAGAATTATATCACCTCAGACTGTTATTAGGTGAAGGTGGGATTTTAGGAGTTTTTTTATTTGCAATTTTGTTTTACGTCCCTTTCCAATCAGATAGATTTCTAAAGGGCAGGATCAATGTTGTATTTTCTTTATAATTATTAAATAAATAATATCTTTATGTGCTCTATTTTCTTTTTAATTATTAAAGAATAAAAAGCATGTATAACAATAAGTGCAACCCTAGGCTATATTTCATTGATACAATATTGCCTTTTCTCCCAAAAGTTTGCCCACTCTTGCTATATACTATATAGCTATCAGATAGCATTCTGATCTAGGTAATTTTGAACATTGAGTGAAATGATTAAATTTCCTATTTAGAAGTAATAATTATTCAGGCATTTATTTTATATAATACAGTGATTCCCAACATGGGGCACATGCCCCACAGAGGGGCAATTTGATTTTTAAGGGGGGCAATTCAAGAATGAGTTATTAACAGTGAATTACAAACATTATAACAATCCAAACCTCAAGGGAATTTAATACAAATAAACCTAATTAACTTGCCAAATTTAACCCTTGAAACACAACGGAATGATTCTAAATAATTTTAAACAAATTATTGTATAAATTGTATAAATTATTTAGAATCATTAAAATTCCATTATGTTTCAAGGGTTAAATTTTGAAAAGTTAATTAGGTTTATTTTTTGCATTTCTTATGGTTCTAGAGACCTCATATACAGTATATAAATATATTTTGTGGCATATACATTTTTAAAATTAAAATCAAAATATACACAGCAGTTTTGAAACTATTTGCTGTTTTTCAAATCACTTCATATCATTATTATTTTTTTAACAATTTTTTACCAGGGGAGTGAGTGCCAACCATGGCCCCCTGGTACTGCTGCCCTTCTACAAACCCATGGTAAAGTAATATGACACACCTCTCAAGCATTCCCGAAAAAAAGGAGTTTAAAATTTTCTATATTGTTTATATATCAATTAATATTAACAATTTAACAAGTGCCACCATAGTGCGGTGCATTTACAGTCCAATTATGTAAGGTATTATCAGAAGGATGTGAGTTCAAATCTTTTTTATTTTTAAATTCTTTTTTCAAAACTGAAATGGATTATCGTGCAATGTACTTTTATTAATGAGAAATTATTATTTTGTAATTATTTAATTTTTAGCTATGCCCTTTAAACATTTCTATCACAAATATTAAATACACGTATAAAGGAATATAATTAATAACAAAGTTTTTTACACAAAATATTCATTTTAATTAACAAATACAGATAATATTATTATTCTTCATCAGGAACCATCTCGATTTCTATGGCCGATATGCATATATTCGGGTGATACTCACCATAAAAGCATATTAATGAAAACAGAAATTTGTTTTACAAAACAGAATATTGTTTTACAATGCACACATTTTATGAATCCTACATTTCTACAAGCATACAATGTTTTTCATTGTTGAGGTAGAGATACATGTTTTATTGACATTTAAAAATAAAGGTCTGTCTTCAAGCAACTTTGATACGAATCCTGCATACAGAATCAGCAATTGAAATACAAGGGGCATTTAATTGGTGTGCCAACAACGAATATTCATTAATAAATGTGCACATTGTAAAACAGTATTCTGTTTTGAATGCTTTTATGATGAGTATCACCTGAATATATGCACATCAGCCATAGAAATCGAGATGGTTCCTGATGAAGAATAATAATATTATCTGTATTTGTTAATTAAAATAAATATTTTGTGTAAAAAACTTTGTTTATTAATTTTATTCCTTTATACATGTATTTAATATTTATGATAGAAATGTTTAAAGAGCATAGCAAAAACTTAAATAATTACAAAATAGTAATTTCTCATTAATAAAAGTACATTGCATAATAATCCATAAATTTTCGATAAAAAAAAATTTTTAAATAAAAGGGATCCGAACCAGCATCCTTTTGATATTACCTTACGTAATCAAACTACAAACGCACCATACTACTGCGGCACTTGCTAAATTGTTAATATTAATTAATATATAAACAATATAGAAAAACCCCTTTTTTTCGGGAATGCTTGAGAGGTACAGCTCTGGCCAAAAAGTTTGTCACATTCAACTAGACACTGGAAACTGGAAATCATGATCGGCTATACTTTCCAATCCACATACCGTGCTGACGTGTTAGATGTGTACCTCACTCATTCAATATAGGGGAGGTGGGTTACGCAAAGCATGGGAGGCAAATTGGCAAAACTGATCGCTCTAAAGTATTATCGCTCGCAGCATTATTTTTTTGTGATAAGATAACAGATGAATTGAAACCAAACGTATTTATTACGAAAGTAATATTTGAAAACAGTTTAAATACAAGTATATCATTACAGATGTTTTAGTTATTTTGTATAAAAAAGAAATATGATAATTTATAAACTGTAATAATTGGAGAGATGATTATTTCTCATGAAATTCAAACACACACACAATTTTGTTCCTGCTTCTTAGTGTCAGACTGACAAACATTCATAACTTTTCCTTGAAATTCAAACACACACAATTTTGTTCCTGCTTCTTAGTGTCAGACTGACAAACATTCATAACTTTTCCTCCCGGAATAAGGGACCTTCAATATTGGTCCAGCATTCAATACGCTGGAGGTGTGATTTCAAAGATTAAAAAATCTCATTATTATTAATCAATACCTCATTTAAACATTTTATTATTCAAAATTTTACCTGTATTGACCATTACAAAACATGATAGTTGTGTTTTTAATTAATTACAATGGCTTGCTAGTGCCACTCGGAGCATTTGAATAATTAACAAGTCGCTGAAGTTTGCTAGTGCCACTCGGAGAATTTGAATAGTTAATAGGTCGCCAATTCGTATCTGTTGATTTAAGTGGCAACAATGTGCCTCTTTCTGCTTGATATTTGCATATTTGTATACAGGAAACATTCATCAAAGTTCATGAATATATAACTTATAAAGAATGATTTACAAGTTTTGAAATCTTAAGTAAGTGCTCTTATTCACTTTAGTCTAAATAAAGAAAAACCATAGTATTGCAATTCAAATTATGATGGAAGAAGCATCATTTTCATGATCTAGGAAGAAATTTACATATAATTCCCAATTTTTTCATGTCAATTAAATTCATGTATAATACCTATTTTTCCTGGTCACTTTTCCTATTTTCCTGACTATCCTATGTGAATATTTTTTCTCAATTATGAGGAAAGAATATATGCAAAAGATAATATATATAAAAAGATAAAATCAGAAACAAGCAATAAAAATTCCCACATAATTCTTTTATATTTTTCAGAGTACTTTTCAAGTCAAAAAGTATATGAACTTTCATGTTCCTATAACTTGGCAATCAAACTTTTTCATGCTCATTCCCTGTAGGTGGAAATAATTTTAATTTTTATGCTATCATTTTTAAATAAAATTATAATAATAAAATTCTCCAGTAATATTATCATATGATTTCATTTTTATTTTGATCTATTATTATTGTAATTTAAAAAAAAATTCAAAATTAAATAACTAAAATTCAAAATTTTGTTATGAATTTATGCAAATAACTTTTCTTCCCTATAAAAGTGAATTTCTATCATTGGTTTTTGCAAAGATAAAGTTGTTTTTATATTTTTTCTACTATTTTCACCAATATTTTTTTATGGGAAAATTAGAATAATATTTTCTATAAAAACTAAATACAGATGATCATCAACTTATGCAGTTTTGACTCACTCAATTTCAAAGATATGAAGATATGTAAGTTTTTTTATTTTTTGTTGAATTTTCATAAAAATGAGAATGAAAAATTTATTAAACAATTTACATTTTTGTAAAAATACCACTTATAGCCTTATATTTTCTTATCTCAGCTAAAATACGATAATAAATTTAATTTGGCCATTACATTTGTTAATGACCATGTGTCTATATTAAATTTAAGTATCATTGAACTTCCACAGTTTGATTTATATGGAAATTTTTTGGACTAATTAACCACCTAAGTTGGGGTGGTACAGTACCTACTGTAAAATAAAGGAACGGATATCAAGTAAATATTAAAAATCACACATTTTATACTTAAATGGTAAAAGATAAATGTATAAATACTTATGTAATTAATATTATCATAAAAAATTTAAATATCTCAAAATGTTTCAATTAAATATAAACAAATACAATTATAATACTTTGCAACTGTTTAGTATCAATTCTTTTAAGATTTTAATTATTGATTTTTATTTTAGAAAATGATTTATACAATAGATATTATAAATATAAAAAAAAATACTTGTATATTTTTAACTTACCATCTAATAAATCTCTGATTTTATCCAGGTATATTTCAAAATAAGAAACCTAAAATGAATTTGTGAACTATTAAAATCTTGAATTATATTTCATAGAAAATTTAATTTATATATGAAATAACATAATTGTATTAATTTTTAAATCTTATATAATGAATAATTATCTAAATTTTATTCTAAATTTAAACATACAGATCTTCAAGTTTTTCATTTTAAACATCAGGAACATGAAGTATATGAACTTTGTTACATAATAAGATTCACGGCAAACTATGCATGAGTGCACTTCTCCAATCATGCAAGAGTAGCATCTCCTATGCAAATAGAATTCTAAATAAACAGACCAAAATTATTCTATCACCATATTGGAGTGTACCTGTTATTAGGGAAATTGAAAAATTTCAAAGTTATTTAGACAGAATAGTTTAACGAGTTTAGTGCCTCTGACATGAATAGATGTCAAGGAATGTGAAACAAAAAATGATAAACAATAAAAAAAACATGTTAAAAAAATTCAATCTTGATTTTATTAATTCAGTTTTTGCAAATCTTTTTATGTTTTCATTGAAAATATATCCTTTTAATGATTCCTAAATTTTTCCACTTGCCAAAATATTTTTAAAAAATTATGTTTAAACAAACATTGTTTATATTTGAATGGCTCAATAGAATTTGATTTTTTTAATCCAATCCTATCAATTTTATAGTGTAATCTATCAAATTTATTCCAATTATGGGATTTGAAATTTTTAGAAAAAAATCAAATTTTTCATAAAATGAGCTATAAAATGTCGAAAATAAAAAAATATGCACACAAAATACAAAGCTCTAAACAGGATAAATACTTTATTAACAGAAACGCTTTCAACCTTATCAGTAGGTGAACTTCAGCTGTAATGAATATACACAATGGAGAGAAGCCAACCCCCTACAAAAATAAACAACTCAGAAATGATGTCATAAGAGATGTTGTATAAACATTTACACATTATGACTACAAATTCCACTCCTACAAAACAATCATAATACCGGTAACAAATACTATTAATAATATTAATGTTACAACATAATAAAGTGAAATTAATAAAAATACAACATTAAAAACTCGCAGACAGGGAATGCATGACGCCATCAAACATCATATAAACACTTACACATTACCACTACAAATTCCACTGCTACAAAAACTAATAATAGTAAAAAATATACTAATAATATAATAGTGTTACAACCTAAAGTAAAAATCAGAAGTGATATTAATAAAAATGCAACAATCTCTCCATTGTGTATATTCATTACAGCTGAAGTTGACCTACTGATAAGGTCGAAAGCATTTACTGTTAATAAAGTATCATCCTGTTTAGAGCTTATATTTTGTGTTGTTTTTGTGAGTGTAACAGAATGGCTTTAAAGTTCATAAAAAAATATTTTAGATAATAGGAAAATATTGGTTAATTCTGTTTAAATAAACTAATATATATCTTAATCATTCATTTTTTATTTTAATTTCTTCAAAATTTAGGAAAAAAACACAAAAAACAAAATGTAAACACTTTGAGGCCATTTAAATGTGCATGGTACTTCTACTACTTTACAGCAACGACTTGCTTCCTGGGAAATTGCAGCCAAGCCTACTTTCCATGGTGGTATTTGATATTGGATGTGTGTTACAATAAAATCATCCGGAGTCCAATTAGAAGAATATAAAATGTATTATATATATATATATATGTATGAGAGGAAACCAATTTTCATATATTTTAGAATTTTTTGATATAAATTTAAAAAAATTTATAAAAAATTATTGTTAGAAATTATACAAATGATGCAAGAACAAGTTAATAAATATGAAATATTAATAAAAATGACAATATTTCAATGAATTCATGTAATTTTTTAAATAATTGTATGACAATTTCATTCAATTAAAGTTGCATAAAGTTTCTAAATAATTTCTGAAAATTTCAGCTGAATTTCTTAATTGTTGGCTCATTTTGTTCAGAGGACTTGTCTCTATCTAAAAATATCAACTATCTTACCTATGGCAATAAATCTACATGCGCTCCATGGGTTATAAACAGAAAGGAAAGCAGACTCATTTACATTAGTAACGAAACCTCTTTATTAAACAAAATACTCCACTTGAGCTATGGTTTACAACAAAATTCATTACAAACTCTACACCAGGCTTGCCAATATAACCCTAGAAACATTACTCCTCCAAAAACTCTGAGGCAATAAATTTACACGTATCCAGTATTCAGCAAAGGATGGTTGACTGGACATGCAAATTTTATCTTGATTTGTGACATGTCCAGTCAACATATGCAACTGAGAGTACAAAATTTGGTGCACTTTCTGCACACTTCGCAAGTTGGAAAAATGGCAAGAAAGAAAAGCAAACAATAAGCCAAATAAGTAAGATAAATCGTTTATTCAAAAACGTTTTCGGCTATCCATGTAGCCTGCCTCAGTTGTAATACAGACCAGAGAAGCTTCTCTCCCCTTTCTCATTGGGCCAAATCAGGGAACCAATCAGTGACCAGTTCCTAACATCAACAAAACTGAATATGGAAGTTATCCTTCCAAACACATTAATAAGAAAACCTGACAAACCATTTCCAAAAGCATTATTATTGCAGTTATCATCATCATCAAACTCCGATATTTTAGGTATAGATAACAAAATAAAATACTAACTATAATGACTATCTTAACAACGGAGTTACATAATCTCGGACTACTCAAAAACATCCACGGTAGAGAAAACATATGGTTTACACACGACCCACTCATAAGCCCTTTAACAAAAACAAACATCTTAGATCATTGCATCTATCAATCTATTCTTACAGAAAACATTTCAAGTCAAGTACTGCAATAAACATTTAACAATAAACATTCTTTTCATAAATATTGCACAGATAATCAAATTTATCGATAAATATTATAACTGAATAAAAATCCATATTAACTAAAAATACGGAATACTAAAATCTAAATTCCAAATTACTGATGCCAATTTGGAATCATGCCTTAAATTAGAAATGACTAGCTGCAAACCAGACATACAAAAACTTTCTAAGGAAATGCAAGCTCATTGCTCACACTGATTAAAATCAACGAAAGCAGTTTTTGTGTGATTTTTTCTTCATTTAATAAAAAATATAATACTTTATTTTTTCTTATTTGTAAAAATATATTTATGTCTCAAATAATTTTTAAATTGATGTGAAGGACAGGTTTGGCTCTTCCGTCTCAAAAGTTTGCAGACTCCTGCTCTATGTTAACAAGGGGTGCCTTATTCAACTTTTGAAACATTTTTGCTCATTACAAATTTCTTGTAAAACTGGGGTAAAGGTTTGTAAATCAAAATTTTTGCCATAAATTACATTGACTCATAAAAATGGAATCTTGTAAACTGGATGCAGAACAATAATCTCATCAATATTTTAAATCTCATTTAATATTTTCAAATAAGCAAAAATTTTATACATATTTTACAGATTACATCATATTAATACCTTAATATGGAACTCTACATTTTCATCCATAGTATAAATATAATTGAAGATGTCATTAACAATCCTAGGGATAATTCCTTGTTGAGTATGATCTCCAAGAACACCCTGTAATGTTTAAGATTTATTTAAAAATAGAAAAATTGAATAATAATATAATTAATATACATATACATGCTAATGTAGTTATCAAATTTGAAAAATATTTATGAATTAAATGGAAATGTTATATTTACTGAAATAAATAAAATGAATTACTACTTTCTCAAAAAAAAAAATTTATATAGGCTTAAAAATATTTACTGATTATTTGATAAACTTCCTCCAGCAATATGACCCATAAATTGAAATAACTTCCATTTTATACTTCAAGTTGCCAAGATTTATATTTGAAAAATATTTTATTCTTACATAATATAAACTTTTGCATATTATAAAAAGAGTTAATATTTCTTTGTAGTATGTAATATAATTTGAAGAGCATAAAAATTATATTCAAATTACTGAATTAATATTCTGTAAATTTGACTTTCTGAACATTTAAAAGTTTATATTTAAAAAGTGAAATTTATAATTATCCTTTCCAAAATATATTTCTTATTTGTAATATTTAAAAACTTATCAAATTAATTTTTTCTATTTAAAATATTAAAATTACTTAAAAAGAAGAAAAAAAAAAAAAAAACAGAAAATGAATAGTAAAATATGATTTATTTTGTTTAAATTAAAAATAATGATGTACCATTTAACGTTCAGCTCACAGAGCAGGCAATAACATACAGAAAAGTTCATTAAAACATATAAATTTTAATTAAAGTACTTTCGGCTTTATCCAGCCCTCATCAATAAATACCAAACAACACACAAAGAATCCAAATTCTTAACTGCTATTTGTAAAGTTCTTATTTATCTAATAACCAAGTACTAAGAGCAGTCTTAAAATTTCTTTAATTTAATCAATAAGCTTAGACTTTACAATACAAACTTCAAGGGAACTTATTCAAATAAATCCAAATTTTACAAGCCAAATTCTAGCCCTTGAATTATAACGGAATAATTTAATGATTGAAAATAATTTGAACTAAAGTTAGCGCCATCTCGTAATTAGAATAATAATTAATTTTACTAAATCTATGAGTGGCGCCATCTATTAATTAATAACTGAACTCGAATTTTTTAACTAATTTTATCTGAAGAAAAAATCTGCCTTGGCCCGGGATCGAACCGGGGACCTTTGGGCTAATATCTCAACGAGGCCAACAAGCAGATTGATTCTTCAGACAGTTATATTAATTTAGAAATACACTTTGATTAAAAAGAATCAAAAAGTCTTTCTAAATTAATATAACTGTCTGAAGAATCAATCTGCTTGTTGGCCTCTGGTACTGACCAATATTAATCATATTATATGGAGGATAATCATAAATTTTTGCATAATGATACAATTTTAGAAATCTATGAACCATATCACTGGATACTTCTAAGCAGGATGGACCAAGAACAATACGACATAATGAGCGTTCGTGAAAATTATTTTTTTCTAAATATAATGGTGTTATATCGGAATAAGATCCTAGAAGAAAAAAAAAAAATAATAATCACAATTAGCATTTTAATAAATATTAAATAAATTTTATAATTATACCTTGCCAGTCTTCAGGTAATTCAAGCTCATAAAAATAATCAAATGAAAATGCTGGAAACCTTTCAATCATCACATTTTCAGTAAGTCTTGATAAATGATCATCTCTATCAAAATTATACTCTCTTCTTTGATTGCAGTTTTCAGGAGCAAGAGGATCAAATAATGATGATGTACAATAATTATAAGTATGACCATTAGATGGAAGTATTCCTGCCCGAAAATAATTATTTTCCTAAAAATATATACATTAATAAAATTAACATAAACAATAAATAAAAATTATATATGAATTTTGGATTATAAATATTTTATTTACATTTTCTAAGAGTTCCATATCACTATTACCACAAGGACAATCACCAATTCCACTAAGAATAATTGCAGTAATTCCCATTTGAATATTTGCAAAGTCTTCTCCTTTTTTGGTAATTTCAGTTGCAATTCCATAAAAATTAAGATTTATGATTGGTTGGAAGCTAAGTTTAGGAGGACTATAGTAAGCTGTATCTCGAAATGTTTCTGATAACTAGATTATAAAATATAAAATTCATCAATAATCTTATTTTAGTATATAAAATAATTTAATTTATTACTAAAAGTTTTCATAATGCAGGCAAAATTAAATTATTTAAATATCCATTTAACACTTTCCTGACAGATAGTCAAACCTATTGGGCATTACAGGAATGGGGATGATGCTTTGTTTCTAATATTTTTAACTTTTATTGATGATATTGAAAACTGATTTCCTTTGTCAATATGAATATTTTCATAAGAAATCAAACATGATGCAAATAATCTATCATCAGTTTTTAGACTGTGCAATTGTGGGTCAATCAAATTTGGAAATTTTTATCAAAATTGATAAAAATTTAAACCTATTAAAAATTTTTGATAAAAAATTTCCACTAATTTTATTTATTATTATTAAAAGTATTTATTGCAATAAAAATATGTATCCATTAATCCATAATTATAACATAATCTGAAGTAAAAAAATTTAAAAAATTCTAGTTGATAAAGAATTTTTACTGTATAATAGATGAACAATTTAGAGAGGAATCAAGGTCATATATTATGTTAATAGCTTCTGTGATTTTAGATAGATAATTTGCTGAAAGATAAAATCACAGAAGCTATTAACATAATAGGTAAAAAATTAAAAGGTTATAATGTAATTAACACCATGGAGCCTAATACGGTTAGCCAAGCTTAGATTTGGTGTAAAAAAAAATGCAAAAATGATAGTCAATTATAATTTATTAACAATGTTATCTCAATATAATATAATTCTGTTAATTTTAATATTAATGCTATTATTATATATTCTGAATTATATGTTGTTATATTAATTTTAAAGTATAAATTTTTAAAGTTTTTCGTTACTATAATAACAATCATAAAATATGTTAATTTAAATGTATTCTTTCATTCTATGTTCAATTTTAGTATTCAGTAATGGAATATACTGCTGATGAGGGCTGTAACTAAGTCAAAAGCTTAGTTAACTGAAACTGAATAAACATTGTTTGGTGTAAAATTTTAGCATTATTTGTATATGTATAATAATATTTCTGCTTTAAGTGCTGTAATCCTTTGTTTTTTGAGTTTTTTTATTTATTAGGAATAAATAGATAAACAATTATTTAAAATTCATAGGATCCTGAAATGGCTATAATATATATATATGAATAACTATTTTAACTAACTGCTGCTACATTTGAGAATAACAGCACTAAACAGCAGTTGAAAATAATAACTAAAATGTATAAATAAACTTCCACTTGTATTAATGGTATAACAATAAATCAGCCATATTCGAAGTGGAAAAAAGATATAATTTATTACGGAAGTACTTTCGACTTCATTAAGTCATCATCAGCCATACATAATTTTATAATTAAAATACTCGTTTTGGAATACAATGTTCAGAATATTATTTAAATTTAAATTTAAAACATTAACTAGAATTATAACAGATGGTAAGATTACATAATTAGATTAATAAACAAAAACAAAAAGAGTGTTAATGATATTGAAATAAATAAATTATATACGAATAAAATAAAATAAAATAAGATTAAAAACCAAAACTATTAAATTAGTACGGAATAATATTAAGAAGATTACATTTAAAACATTACATAAAATAAAAATAAATAGGGTTATATTAACCATTGCGGCAATATAATCACTGGTCGATTATCATTTATGACATACGTCATACTATTATAGTGTTCAATGACAATGGCCTCCGCCATTTTTATACTAGAATTTCCTGAATTCGGGTTTATCCTATAAACCATATATAATAAAATTATTTTCACCTGTACAAAGTTTCACGTATTAACCTTATTAATAAATTAGTTTGCAATAAGCTTTTTTTACGTCGACATCTTTATAAATAAACGTTGACACTCAGTGTTACAAAGTTTACATAGCATTTGAAATAAATTATATCGATAAATTAAAAAGAGGTGTCCCATCGACATTTTTGCGGGGGCCTCTCAGTTTTCAGCTACGCCGTTGATCCATCGACATTTTTGCGGGGACCTCTCAGTTTTCAGCTACGCTACTGCTCATACCATCATCAAAAGTGTTCTTCCTTTTATCAATTTCGATATTTTTTAAAAGAGATAATTCTGTACTATACTACTACTGTACTGTACTACTGTACTTTTTTATGTATATGATAACAAAGCTAAATAATAGTAATGTTAAATAGCTAACGGCAAAAAGCCCATCTTTCTGGCATTTCACCCCTTCAAAGCCAAGTGACTGTTCTTGGACTGCTCCTTAGATCCCTTCAAAGCCAAGTGACAAAAAAAAGCCCATCTTTCTGGTGTTTCACCTCTTCAAAGCCAAGTGACTGCCATCTTTCTGGTGTTTCACCCCTTCAAAGCCAAGTGACTGTTCTTGCCGCTCCTCGTCCTGTTTCACTAACCGAAAATTAACATTAATTTGTTAATTGACATCATAAAATGGGACGGACCTTTGTTTAGTAAGACTGGTCTATGCTTACAACTCGCATTTAATCGAATATTTGCTCGCACTAAATGAAAAACGGTGTAATTTTTATAAGTCGCACTAATCGAATATCGCATTATTCGAATTTGCACTAATCGAGGCCTACCTGTACCGTCAGTTAATTCCGTGACTTTGCAACGTATGCTAGAAGTCCATATTTCTTCTGGTAATCATAAACATGCCATCAAGACTCTCTTTACATGAGAAAATTGAAATTATATTACTTTGTGGTGATAGTAGTTTAAGTTCAAGAGATATTACCAGCAAATTCAATAATAGTCATTCCGAAAGAAATATGTCTATTTCAGATGTAACGGTAATAAGATTGTTAAAAAATTCAAAGAAACTGGGTCTATTCTGCAAGTAAAGAAACCGAAACGGCATAGAGCAACAAACGACGAGATCTCTCAACTAATAAAACATAGGCTCACTTGTCCAAAAATATCTTCTCGAAAGCTCGCACATACTCTTAATATAAGTCAGTCAAGCACCTTACGAATTTTAAAGAAAGGAAAATTTCATCCTTACAAAATATATAAACAAAAGCTAAATGAAAATGACCCTGATCGACGTCTTGAATTTTGCGACTGGTTGGTATCCAATTACGACAGAAATCCAAATGTTTTAAAAATCAATAAGACAAATAAAAACATTTTCAGCCACTCTCAATTTGATCCTCTTCAATTATTCTCATCCCAGTCTGATTTTTTCGAATGTTTTCTTGTAATGATCAGACTGGGATGAGAATAACTGAAGAGAGTCAAATTGAGAGTGGCCAAAAACGTTTTTATTTGTTTCATTGATTAAATTAAAGAAATTTTAAGACTGCTCATAGTGCTTGGTTTTTAGATAAATAAAAAAACAAAGAATACATTAAATACCATTATACAATTGAAACACGTTCTAATTTATAAAAATTTCTATTCGAATTTAGAATTTTTATAAATTAGAAAGAATTTTGAATGTATAATGGTATTTAATGTATTCTTTTTGTGTTGTTTGTAGTATTTACTGATGAGGGCTGGATAAAGTCAAAGATTAAAATTTATATGTTTTAATGAACTTTTGTGTATGTTATTGCCTGCTCTGTGAGCTGATTGTTAAATGGTTTATTAATAATGAGCAGTGTAAGGTAAAGATGTCTTTATTTAAATAATGATGTCTTTTCTGTATCAAATTAATAAAAAGATAAACTAAATTATTTGAAATAATACCAATCCAATGACATCATATATCTTACAGCAGATCAAAACTATCATAAAACTGTAAATAATCTATCTGAAATCAATAGTTGTTGTTTTATTCCCTAATATCTTTAATAAAAATTATTTCAAAGAATTTTAAACAAAATCATTTAGAATACAGTAATTCTCTTCAATAGCAGGGATTACATTCCTCCAAAACACTGTAGTTAGTGAAGAATTTTCTATGAGAAATGTAAAATTAAGGGAGTCCAATAAGAAAGTGAAGAATTTGCAATATTTTTTATTATACATAATATTCTTTAATACAAAAAACATTTAAATAAAAAATAATTCATATTACTTTATTTACATATATTAAAATAATTTGGTTGAAACAGATGTCTAGACATTGACACTGGTGGTTGGGTGAGGACCACTATCAGGTAATTGCTATGTAGCTCAGAAGAGATGTCTGCTTCATTTTCTTTTGAAACTCTAACTATTTATATAGATCTAATAAATCTTCCAAATTCTGTTTTAATTTTAAACTCAGACTTGAGTCATTTTCAATAGCTTCCAGTATCCTGTTAAATGTGCAACATGTTTACCATAATCTGAATGTTTCTATAATTCCTTAGTTCATTGGTTATATGAGTAAAGTAGTATTCGAAGGCAGAAATACAACTTCAACATTTGGGTGGGCAACTTGAAGTGCCTCTGGATATTCTGGAGTGTTATCCAAGACTGGCAGCACCTTGAAGGCCAACCTTCTCCTAGATAAATACTATTGATAATCATAAACAAAGAAATTATTCAGCCAGTCCATTGTCAATGCAGTTGTTACTCATGTTTTTTGTTTGCATGTCAAAACAATAAAAATGACATTTATTTTTATCTTTCAAGGCACATGGGTGACACTTGGTGCCTTCCTCATTATAGATTTTATTACTGTTTACACATGGTTTATATAAATTTCTGTGTGTTTCTAGAAACACACAGAATTCAGGTGGTCCTTGTTCTGTAAATAGAACAAGGACCACCTGAGTGTATCTCCCTCTGCCAATGAGAAGTGGATTGAAACTTCTAGAAATTTTACCTCAAATTACAAAGTTTTGAATTACAAATTAAACATTCCTACATAATGGATTACAAATTAATATGGCAGAACCTAACCCCAGCCTAAATCAAGGGTTACCTGTATAATTTTAATAAATACATTTTAACGTTAAAGGAGAACTTCCACTTAGATGAATTTGTGAGGAAGTTAACTTGGACCTGTCCTATTTTTATTTTATTATGCACTCAAAAATAGGTAAAAATAAAATTAAATTTTGTAATATTTACGATCATCCACTCAATCATATTATATCCATGTTGTGACTTTGCATCAATTGTGAGATTCATCATATTTATTCTTAATAGAGATGTTAACTTTCTGATTTTTATTATTAAAAATACATAAATATGTGTAACATTCATATCTGACTTTCTTTTCATGGTACTCATCTGGGTTTTTCTCTACATCATATTATAGTAATGTGAGGAAGTTAACTTGGACCTGTCCTATTTTTATTTTATTATGCACTCTATTATAAAAAAAATTAGGATATTTATTTAAACTATTGTTAATTGTTTAATTTATATATTCTACATTTCATTACTATATTACTTGCTGGCATTCAAAATTTTTAATTTTAAATTGAAAATTAAGGAAACTTTATGATAACTATATTACATTTGTAAGATTGCAAGTTTTAAAAGAGAGCATTTATTTATATTAATTTCTTAACTTCTAAAGTAAAAAAGACAATATAGTATTATGTTGATGCATAATTCCATAGCGTTTTAAATATAGGTAAAGAACTGATATATTGTAAACCAGTTTTAAAGTTCCATATTTGTTGCAAATATGGAAAATACTGAAAAACATGTGAGGAAGTTAACTTGGACCTGTCCTATTTTTATTTTATTATGCACTCTATTCTAGAGCATTCTTCTATTACAATACTTAAAATTTTTGAAGAATTTTTGAAGCTTAAAATGGAATAAAATTGAAAATGAAATGGCATGTTTGCAAGTATAAATGTTCATAATTCAATGAGTATCTGTATTATTAAAATTATATATATTTAATGCTTTGATGAATTAAAATTAACCATTTTCACAGTTTACATCATATTTTTCATTCATGGGTATGGTTTGTGATTTCTATTTAAACAGCCTTTTTCAAGGTTAATCCATAATTTTCAACAGTTATTTTCAGAGTTTTTATTAGAATGCAAATATAAAAATTTTATTTCCAATACATTAGCTAGGCCATTTAGAAACATTTCATACATAAACAGGTATAACTGGATCTCAATTTGCTAGTCTTCAGGCAAACAGTTTCAAACTAGAGATCCAGGAAATGTAGCTTTTAGTTCTGAAATAAAAGTTCAAATATTATATATGACAACTTTTATAACTTCTATCTTTTGTTATTTTTTCTTATATAAGTAATACTTAACTTGTGCACAATAGACCATTGCTGGTCATGGTGCTTGAGCTATGTAGACTCCTCCCTCTTTATCTACTACTATCTACAGTACTTAACTTACAATTGTTTCAACTTATGACTATTCATGCTTAAGATGGTAATGTCATTGAAAAATTCCATAACTGGTCAATGCAAATCTAGGGTTAAAGTTGTGAGGAGGTTAACTTGGACCTGTCCTATTTTTATTTTATTATGCAGTTTTAAATATATGTTTGTTAAGTTTGTTTTGTAAGGAAGTTAACTTGGACCTGTCCTATTTTTATTTTATTATGCACTCATTGACCCAATGGTATGATATACAGAAACCATTCTTTTTTTGTATCTGGTTACTGTAGTTTTATGTTTGTTATGTTTACTAAGATAATATTTAGCATCCTAATAAATATTAGTAGTGAAGAATACATAAATTTTTGGCATTTTCAACTTATGACTGTTATGACTTATGACAGACTTTACAACTTAACTGAACCCTATTCTAAGTTGAGGACTATCTGTATTTAAGGTAATAAAGTATTTTTATAAATATATTACTTAAAAATTTGCATAATCTTTCTTTTCTATATTGCTAAGTATCAAAAATAGAACAAAAAAGGAAAAATGAAGTGATGCAAATACAGCGTTGACAAATACGCTTACACAAAATCATTTATATACACATGTCTATAAAGAAGAATTCCATATGGTCCCATGATGCTTGCTATAACTGAATTTTGCTGTATATTATTATAATTTTAAACAAATAAAACTTTAATAAATTATATTGTTTTATTTTAAGAAACTTTGTATGCAGGTACTCCTCACTTAACAATCAAATTCCATTCTCACAACTTGGTCATAGAACGAACTGATTGAAAAACAAGTAGCTTGTTTATATATATTTAGAAAATATTAGAAACAGTTCAAAACAGCTCTTTAGCAAGAAAAAAGTTTATTGTGGCAAAACGTTTTCGAACCAAGAGTGGTTCCTCTTCAGTGCCATTCCGTTTACAAATATCTAGAACATTAACCGACTATTATATTATCGAACAATATAATACAATTTAAATTCCGAGCAAATATTTTTAGCATAGAACAAGATACAAACTTTAACAAGTTAACAGTTATCAATTTTAAAAACAATTTCGAATAAACGAACAAATTAATTTTATTTACATATTTAAAATACCACACATTATAAAAATTATAATACTTGAAAATTACGATAACAATATATAGTTCTTTTAATCCCTGACAACAGTATACACTATAAAAACTATTAAAAGTCCTTGCATAAACCTCCTTGACCCCAAATGTCTTCTCTTCTGACCATTTTATCATATATATTATTGTTACAAATAACGTATATGAAAGCCATAATAAAAATAGGACTTAATAGGCTTAACCGTGAGAACTGTACGAAATACTATGTAGGTAGTACGGCACGGAATTTATATAAAAGAATTTATGAGCACAAAAATGATGTCATAGCCAGAATTTCTTTAATTTATTAGCATAAGTTCTAACATCACTTTTGTCGTTTCAATCTAACACTTATTCGTTACTTCTAGTGATAAGTTCCGGTTCCGTTTTGAAATTTCACCTTATTTGTTACTAGTCATTTTTCCAATTTAATTCTAGATATTATCAACAGATGCGAGGGGTACCTATAGGCAGCCCCATGGCTGGCCCAATAGCAGAAGAAATTTCACCTTATTTGTTACTCGTCATTTTTCCAATTTAATTCTAAATATTATCAACAGATGCGAGGGGTACCTATAGGCAGCCCCATGGCTGGCCCAATAGCAGAAATAGTAATCCGTAAAAAGGAGGAATTAATAGTAGGTATGCTACGAACTAACTGGATATTGTACACTAGGTATGTCGACGACATTTTAATACTATGGAAAGGTGAAAATAAAGCAGAAGAACTAGTACAAATGTTCTCAGACCCGGCATACGGTCTTACACTAAAAGCTGAACAAGGCCCTGGAAAATGCATACACTACCTTGATATAACAATTAATATTATAAATAATAAGTTTTTGACTGGAGTATACACTAAACCAGGGGTGAGCAACCTTTTTAATCAACGGGCCAATTTAAATTTTAAAATTTTTTTGCGGGCCACACATAAAGTAACACTTATTAATAATTTACAAAACTTTATTTATAATAAACATTAGAATAAAAAAATATAAAATTTAAAAAAAGTAAAGATTTCATATACAAATTTTAATGCAAAATAAAAACAAACAAGAAAAGAACAGAAAAACGAATTTTCTTGAAATTTTTAATGAGAAATTTGGCACTGTTTATTCGATACGAGCTGATCAATATCAGCCGGAATTGATGAGGTAGCTACA
>AYEL01062991.1:0-10086 GCA_000484575.1 Olivierus martensii
AAACCAACGCTACGTAAACGATGCGCAACTAGATACATAATAGAAACACAAAGACAATTATTTTAAAAGTTATATTTATAAAAAGTTTTATTTATTATTAACACTTGGTTACAAATTATATTAAATATAAAATACATATCTTAATATAATATAAATACGTTTAGAAAACTTTATACGTAAATAACCTATAAGTAATAAAGATTCGATGTATGGAAATAATTTTAAATTTAAATTATAAGAACAAATATTGTATTCCTTTTATGTTCTTTTACGTTATTATGTTTTTATATTCTTTTACATTCTTTGTAAGTTAATGTAACGCTGAAGATGGTCTAGTCGATAGACCGAAAGTACTTCGTTTGTGAAATAAAATACTTTTGAAGTCACTACTGCCAAGTGTGCTCTATATTTGGTTATTAAATTAGTGTTATAGGCAGTTCATATAACTTTTCAAAACTAAATAGAATATGCAGGTAGTTCTTGACTTTGAGTTAATTCATTTCTAGTGTGTGCTTGTAAAGTAATAATTCATAAATATGGAATTAATTTTCCATATATGTAATATTAAAAACAGAAGTTTCATTTTCAACAACGAAATTTAATCATAATAGAATTAAATAAAGAACTGCAAAATCAACAGCTTATGATTAAACAATGATCTATTTATCTAAAGAAATGAAAATAGCTTTTAAAATCAAGCAAATTATAATAATAAAGATATTATATTTGTTATATAAATGTTTAAAGATTTTTATTTTTCACTGTTATTGACAGTTATTTAAAGAGCTTTTATATAGATGAATTACTGCTTTAGTCACAATCTGGGAATGAAAGTTTTATATAATGTCCTGGTAAAACCACTGCATACAAAGAGTGCACTACTTTAGCTTTCTACCATTTTGATTTTTCTCATTTTGTAACAAGATGGAGTGTCTACTACAAACCTAATCATACTATATTTTTTTATAGATATATACATGGTTTGAAATGATGTATTTATGAATGTTTAGCATTTATTATTAATTAAAGTTCATATTTTTATTTTGTTAATACTTCATATTTAAAAAAAGAATTTTTAAATCTGGAAATTCATAAATCAAGAAGTACCTGTACTTGTGAAACTTTTGTTTAATGGACCAAACACCTTAGTTGGTGTGCTTAATCTTAGTTTGGCATACTGAAGTACGCCAAACTAAGATTAAGCGTACCAACTAATTTTTCAAGTGTGTTCAAATTTGCATAAAAACTTAGTGTCATAGTTTATCTAGATTTATTGCAATGCAATTGACCTAGGGAAATTATGTAACTATGTATAATTTTTTTTAGTTACATTGTAGATTTCTATTTAATGTATTCCATATCTATAATAAAATTACAAATCATTTTTCTATATATTAAATATAATTATGCTTCTCTATTATACATTTTCTCTATATTATTAATATAGAATGATTTTAAACAATACTGTCAAAATTATATGGATTACAGAAAACAAAATGCCTAGTCATTGTGTTTGAAAAGATTGAATGATTCTAGATCTGAGTAATTAAAAAAAAAATCAATATTTTCTTTTTTTGGATTTGCCAATATAAATGTTATAACATGATAATGAAAAAGTAAAAAAATCAATATTTTCTTTTTTTGGATTTGCCAATATAAATGTTATAACATGATAATGCTTTGCATAATCATATATATGCAACATATTAAATTAAAGAATGTCAAGAACAATTATTTAAAGAATTAGTAATTAATTTCTTATATCTATGAATAAAGAATGTATATATTATTGTATGTATACAAAACACCATAGTATACAATGGTATATAAATATTATTTTATGTATATGTTACAGGACAAACCCGAATTCAGGATATACTAGAATTTCCCAGTCAGAACAAGAACATCTTAACGCTTGTCGGACATTCTAGAATTCCCTGGGACAAACTCAAAATGGCAAACATTTCTTATTCATAGTCTGCAAGAACATCTTAACGCTTGTCAGACATTCTAGAATTCCCTGGGACAAACTCAAAATGGCAAACATTTCTTATTCATAGTCTGGAATTTCTAGTTTTTCCTAGTCAAAACCTGAAATGGCAAACAAAACAGTTAACACATCATTTCTTATTATTCCCATTCAGAGTTCAATATTTGCCAGCAGGAATTTCTTTCTTTAGAGAATATCTGCAATGATAAATAAATCTCATTGAGGAAGACTGAAACCTGTGCCAGTGGAAGTGCACAGGGTTATATAAGCTGTCAATGCATGAAGCATTCTGCATCTAAATTATGTTTGTGCAAAAAGAATAACATTTTGTGTAATTCTAAATGCATAAACGAAGCATTCTGCATCTAAATTATGTTTGTGCAAAAAAGAATAACATTTTGTGTAATTCTAAATGCATAAAAACCTACTTTGCAAAAATAAATAAAAGGTATTTAGTTTTGTTTTTCAATTTTTTAAAATTTTACTTCATATTTAAATGATGAACTTCAACTAATAAAAATATTAAAATATTTGTCTATAAAGATAAAAAAATTGTCAATTTTAATTCTTTAAAGTCAACCATGTAATAATGAATGAGAGTTAGCTTTGTTTTCAATTTGTCTTGTTTCATTGTTATTTCCTGTTGAATAATAAAAATATGCATTATGTTCATTATATTGTTTTTAATCAATTAATCTTTTATTTGTTGTAAATACAAAAATTTTCTCCCCACAAAATTATTGAAAATGATCATCTTTTATTTTTGGGTTTGTCCTAGGAAGAACTAGAAATGACCATTTTTGTTTTGTTTAAGGTTTGCCACTTTAAATTTTGACTAGGAAAAACTAGAAATTCTGGACTTTGAATAAGAAATATTCACTGTTTTGAGTTTGGCCTAGGAAATACTAGAATGTCTGACAAACATTAGGACATTCTAATATTTCCTGAATTTGGGTTTGTCCTATAACATATATACCAATTTATATAAATGGAATTAAAAAATTTATATTCAACAACCATTTATTTTTTTATACTTTATACTAAATGTATATAAAAATATCACATATAATCATATGATTGATCACATGACTAAAGATGCATCCAATAAAACACTATTTCATGTTTTATTGGGAAGTATTTAGGATATAATTGAGATATAAGTGGACTGGCTATTTCTAAGCCAGGATACCAATTACATATCTTAAATTAAGCATTTCTGGATGAAATAAAAATTTTATGCTCTAGGAATACTTTCTATCAATTTAATATTGATAGAAAAACAGTGATAATATTGAATCCATAGATATATAAGAAGTAAAATACTTCCATATGTAGTTCTTAGTCCATAGAATACTGATGATGAATAGATTTTATTATATTTTGAACCAAAATATTTTTTTAATAAAATGCTTTATTAAAAAATATTTTAGTTCAAGAAATAAGCTTGTTATTCACTTTTATTTTGTATTATTTGAACCAAGATTTAACTTACCTATCAATAAAATATAAAAATGAAAATATATATGGTATAAACCAGGGCTGCCCAATCTTTTTATGACCGTAAGCTACTTTTTTCACCGGGGCAATATAGCGATCTACCGATATTCATGGAATAAAAGTACAAAAATAGCAATGTTGGTTGTACTGCCCAATCTTTTTATGACCGTAAGCTACTTTTTTCACCAGGGCGATATAGCGATCTACCGATATTCATGGAATAAAAGTATAAAAATAGCAATGTTGGTCGTCTATATAATTCAAACTTTATTAAGTAAAATAAACAATTCTTCATAACATGAAAATAACTACGAATACATGGGTACATAAACAAAAATTTTAATGTGATATTTGGCGTTGTGTAGATTTTGTAATTGATTCAAAATTTGGATAATATGATGAAAGAGATAATCTTAAGATTTTTACGAACATATTTTGTTGTGAATGTAAGTTCAATTTTAAATCTATAATTTTGCTCTGCACATTTCAGAGTCTTTTGGACATTAATTTTCATAATTGGAGAGCATTGTTCGAAAATGTCTTTCGATATTTCCCTTTTTTGGAATAGCAACAATTGAATTACATATTAGACAAGAGCATTTGCATTAACCATGGAAAAAAGTAATCATGTTCCCATTCATCATGGTAATGATAAGTTTTAATTTTCTTTCAATGCTCATAATTATGGTTAAAAGAAAAAATAATAATTGAAGAAGTTTATTTTTTAATAAATTTAATCCTTTTAGTGCAGAACAACTATATATACTGTTGTCTGGACCTGAGTAATACAATAAAGAAAAGACATTTGATCCTGTAAATGCATTTGTCCAACAAACTTTTGCTTACTCATCAAAATAATCCATTTATTGTTTTGATATATTATTATATTCTACCGATTGATCTGATCTGCTATTAGTTAATAAATGATAAAAGATACAAAAACACTTAGGGATAACCTCACTTTTCTTGTTTCAGCAAGATTACAGACCACCTCTGCTATGTAATTGTAAACTGGAAGTTTAACAAGTGAGTTGATCAGAGGCTTGCAATTGACTAAAAAGCTTGTCGAGATCAACTGGTAGCTTGTGATCGACTGGTTGGGCAGCCCTGGTATATACTATAGGGTATCCATTTTCCATCTCATAATGTTAGGCAAGTTTCCAAATGGCAGAAACTTTAAGAAAAATAAAAGTCATGAAGAAATATAAAAGCTTAAATTTAAATTAAATTTTATCTTTTATATTTTATCATGACTTAGATCAATAAATTTTTTTTGGATTATGTTTTGTGTCCTTTTTATCACTGATGGAGTTTTGGATTGATTGTATATTAACAAGATATGCTTTAGTTAATAAAACAAGCCTTTTAAACAGAAAAACACAACATGCTAAGGTTTATCAATTAAATTTATGCTAAGATAATCAAAATCTGAATAAGTGAATTTATTGTATCATTCAATGAATATATAAGAAAAAATATGTCCTGATTGGTTTTCTTCATTTTTGCTGTCTTTTATTATTTTTATATATCAATATAGTAAAAATATAATTTTGCATTTATAAAATGAATCACAGAATTCATTTAATTTTAAAATTATAAAAATAATTCAAAATATTTTCTATTAAGTAAATGAAACATTTTAATTATTTTAATTTAAAATATTTTTTCTTATTCAACATAAGTTTTTCCTCAAAAAGCATTTTGAAACATCATTTTGACTAATTTTCAGTCAATATTTATTCTACACTTCAAATTCAATATATCTATAATAAGCAAATTTTTCCCTTAATTAACAGTGTACTTAAAAACATTTGACATGTATCAAATATTGAGAAAATAAAATATTTAAATTGCATTTAAAATCAGACACTTTGATTGAAGAAGAAAAAATGAAGATAATTTATTAGTAGTATTTTTAAATAAGATATTAATAAAAAATGATATAAGATTACATCACCTAAACTTTGCTGAAAAAAATTATTGAAAAGGTATAATTTCATAAAATAATTTTTTTTTCAATTACACAAAAATACAAATCAGACAGAAAATATAAGATTTAAAGCAACAGAAAAACTTTAATTATATTTCAAAAATAAGAAAAATTTTTAGCTTATATATAAGTTATCTCCACTTAATATTTGATAGAATAAGCTGAAGATGGCTTTGATAAGCAATAACATTTTTAGATCGGAAGAGCGTCGTGTAGGGAAAGAGTGTAGATCTCGGTGGTCGCCGTATCATTAAAAAAAAAAAATACTGTTAATTTAAAGCTTTTTTTTTTTTTTTAACTGATTTACTTTATTGACAGATAATTCATTTACAAATAAATTTTTTAAAGATTATGAAATGTCACGAGACATCTTTTTTCATATTTCATAAAAATTAATATCAATGAAATATCAATTAGAATAATAAGAAACAAATTATGCAAATTGATTCTTGAATATATAATTGAACAGTTCATTTATTATTTAAAACATTGCAATTTTCAATACAAATTATCATTTTATAAATTCATAAATATTTGCAACAAAGTTGCATCATTATAAATATATTTACTATTATGATTAAAAAGCAATATGCAAACTGATGTCAAATAAAGTCTATATTAATATATAGTTTGTTTACTGTTTAAGAATAAGTAATAAACATAATTTTTTACTTTAAAAATATTGCAATGTTATTTCATATTTAAAAATATTAACACTATAATTTGTTCTCTAAATATTTATAATAAATTGTTACCATTTTAATAAAAATAATTGGAATGTTTCCATTTAAAAATTTGTTAGTATATAAGTTAAAAGATATTTATTTGTAATAAGTATCTTTTAAATTATATAAGTGAAAAAAGATGCTTATTACAAATGAAAATAATCAATCATAATAGCTATTTTTAATATTAATTTTAATAGAAAATGAGATTTAGGGCAATTAATATAATGAAATCTTCATTATTATCTCATATCACAATTAAAAAATTAAAAATTTTAATTATTTTTTATAGCATATCATTACATATTCCCTTAAACAGTTTATTCATTGTTGCTGTTTTTATCTCCAGGTTATTAATTTGTAACAAAAATTCTTTGATTTGCATGATTTCTATTTTAGTTATTATTTGTGAAATTTTTCCTCAATGATTTTTAACAAATAATAAAAATAAAGTAATATATTTTATAAAAGAAAAAATTTAACAGAATGAGCACAAACATAGACAGGCATCCTCAAGTTACGAACAATCATACTTGCAAATGAGAATTTCATTTTCAAATTTCAAAACTCTTTCAAGAATTTTAAATATTATGATAACAGAATGCTGTAGTAAGAAATATAATGCAAAACTGCATAGTTAGTTAACATATTACAGCAATGTTGGTCAAGATGACAGATTATACTAAAAAACCCTCAGTTTTTAATCAGAACTTTTTATTCAAATCTGTGAAATAAGAAACTTCTAATTGTTCTAATTATGAAATATGTTACAAAATATAATATAAAACAGCTATTTCAGTATTTTTGGTGGCCAAATAACAATACAGGATGTTCCAAAAAATGTACTCACTCTTTATCAAATCATCACTAACATATGTTTTGTTTTTGTTACAGATCAAAATATTATTCAATAATGCCAAACTTTATGTTAAGTGATGTTGTCACATCCATTGGTAAAGTAATGATTTATTGAGTAGATTAGTCTTTTCTGCAAGTCATTTACACATTTGTGCGTGTTCATAAATGCTCAAATTGATTTCCACCATTTTCCAATGATGATAATGTTGACCAATGGATGCGACAACATCGCTTAACATAAAATTTGGCATTATTGAATAATATTTTGATCTATAACAAAAACAAAAAAATATGTTAGTGATGGGTTGATAAAGATTGAGTACATTTTTTTGGGACACCCTGTAGTATCAGAATTATGAACAACTAAAATTACAAACAAGCTTTACATACAAATTAAGTTTGTAACTTGAAGAGCACCTATACTTAGTTTGCAAATTATCCATGATAAAAGTTTTGATTGTTTCAATTAACATTAGTTAGCTTAAGAGTAAAAATAATAAAAAATTAAAATTTTTCTAGTAAAAAAGTTGTTTTCAAAAATATATATATTATTAATATTTTTATGAAATTTTCTAATAATGGTATACAAAATATTCTTTCTATAAAGAATAATATATACTGGTAAATAAAGAGCTCACTTTGTGACTCAACTTATGGTACACAATCATAGTACTATCTGTTAATGTTGTTATAAATTTTGAGTTAAGACTTTATCTTATCCAAAAATTAATGACTAAAAAGATGATATTTGAACTATCAACAATGTTACATATAAAATTATAAACTAATACAGTATAGAATTAATAAATATCATTATCATGTTGTCTTGAAGGCCACATGGAACGGCTGTGATATTCCTTCTGAAGGATCAATTTCTTAGTCCCAATCTTCTCAAAATTTTTTCACAGGGATGTGGGCTTGGGCTTGGTTCATTGATCCTCATCCTTCACTTCTCCAGCCATCCCAACATGGTGTGGCCAGCTTGTAGTGGGCTGTTGATTGGCCTGTCACATAGTATCTGTCAAGATGGAAAGTGGTGTAAAACAATTTATATTAAGAAAAGTCATCTGGTTATGTGAAGACGATAATGACCATCATGATCCAAAACTTAGCAGCATTCATAGTTAAAAAATAACATAGAAGTCTATTTGAGATATGATGATATTATAAACAATAGTCCAAATAAATGTATTCAGTCTTTATTTTACTTATATTCATTTTAAATGTCCTTTCTAATGATAATTTATATCATATATTTAGAAGATTATTGATAAAATACAATATTAATCCAATTATTTTCAATTAGATAATCAAATTCCTTTATACTCAATTAAACTTGTAAATAAACCTGAAAAAATAATTTATCTAAACATTAAATAATCTAGAGATCACCTTTAAATGCTGTGTATTTAGTCTATTTATTAATTTATTTTTTAAATCACAGAATCTATAACAATTGGTTATACTGATGATATCAAAATAATACTTTCATTAATAATTTGATAGCCAACATTAATATAATCCAATCATGGTTTAATGAAAATAGCATAATTATCAACTTAGATAAAACCATTTTTATGAATTTCTCCCTTAAATCTGCTCTAACTCAACAAATTTCAAATATCAAATTTCAATAAACTCATTTGATATCATTTGAATTGAAAATTTATATTCAGCAAACATATATACAAATTCATTGAAAAAATAAACAAGCTCGTAGTTTCAATTGGAAAAACCTAATACAGGAATACCTCGATTATCATGGTTATTGTTGCCACGAAAAATACTGCAATAATCGAATCCATGATAATCGGGATAAATAATACGTGTAAAATGGGTGATCATTGCCAAGGATTTTTCAAATCTATTAAATAAATTTTATATATGAGGTAAAAAAGAAATGTGTTAAACGTGCTAATCTTCTAAGCTGATCACTCTATGTTACCTCTTGATACTGTAGATTTGATATCATCCTTGTTTCTTTTAGCATTCATTGTAGGGCTAAATAAAAGAAATAACTATCCACATGTACTTCTGGCAAAGGCAGACAGTTAACAGGCACCATTGGATAAAAACAAAGTGCTACCTGAAGAGTGGCATCTCGAACTAAATGAAATTTTGATTGCATATGTAGTGGGCTACATTTCGCAGCCACAATAATTCAAATTTTGGTATCAAACTGCAATAAATCGAGAATCACAATAATCAAAACTGCGATAATCGAGGTATTCATGTATGTATATATATATATATATATATATAATAAAAAATCTGCATTAATCTCTTTGTTACAAGCAAATATATTCTTTCATATTTCATATTTATTTATTTTCTAATTATCTAATTCTTTGGCAAGTTTCTTTCTTTTCTTAGCAAGTTGATATGAAAATATCAACTTGCTAGGAAATACTAGATTAGAGAAAATTTATATTATTTAAAAATATAATTCAGTTTATGACATGATAATTTTACATGATATCTAATTTGAAAAAAGTTCATTACTGGTCTCATCCCAAATAATCTGTCTGTTTACAATATACAGTAGTGCCTCGCAATTCGACGTCCTGCAATTCATCAGTTTCGCAATTTAACATTTGAGTTTCGCAGGATGGTGCATGCGTGTGCATGGAATTGTGTGATGTCATTTGCTATTTGTCAGTTCTTTTTGGGCTACGTTGGTGTTTGCCCATGTTGTTTGTGTTAATTTTCAATTCTACATTTTTCAGAAAGTAAAAAATTTGTAATTATTATTATTTTTTTGAGTGAAATGTAAGGATGGGTTCAAAGAGAACTGACCAGAGGAATAAATCCGAAAAAAACAACACTCGATTGAGCAGAGACAAAGAAAAACTGTAGATAAAATGCAGAAAGTAGAACAATTAAAATGTAACTCGAGTATGGTGTTTCTAGGACAACTGTGGTAACGTTTTGCAACACAGAAGATTATGGGTGCTAGCGTGTCTGCTGGAAGACTTCATTCCAACATCCAAGGGCTAATAAATTGCGTGTTGTGTATAAAATAGTGT
>AYEL01062992.1:0-67211 GCA_000484575.1 Olivierus martensii
TTGCCAAGGATTTTTCAAATCTATTGATTAAATTTTATGTATGAGGTAAAAAAGAAATCTGTTAAACATGCTAATCTTCTAAGCTGATCATTAAGTTTCTTCTTTATAGCTATAGACTTGATATTATCCTTGTTTCTTTTAGCATTTATTGTAGGGGTAAATAAGAAGAGAAATAAATATCCATATGCCATATCTGCTCTAGAGATCCTGGCGCCCTGATGCAGCTCCCTTGTAACATCTACTCAACACCTTTACAATATTGAGAAAATAATAATTTTGGTTCCTCCTTCCTAAGGCGCCCCGATACAGTGCATCGTTTGCTTACCGGGTTTAAGCTGGCCTTGTCCACATGTACTTCAGGCAAACGTGAACAGTTACTGATCAGCAGTGAGTAGGTACCCTCGGATAAAAATGAAGTGCTTTAAGAGAGCTACCTGGAGAGTAAATATAATTCTGGTTACGTATGTAGTGGGCTACATCTCGAAACCGCGATAATTCGAATTTGGTGTGCAATAATTCGAATTTTGGTATCAAATTATAAACCACGATAATCGAGGTATTCCTGTATATCAAAATCATAAATACAAAAAAATATTGATATGATGAATTTAAATTCAAGAATTAATGTAATTAAAGTTTGATACAGTCTCATATGCACCTAAATAATCAATATTTCTCACACATGTAGTTAACATAAGTTATTCAACCCTATTAAAACTACAAAAACAAAACTTATGTCAAATGTCTAAATTGTTTTATTTCTCTAGTGCTACTCATTACCAGACAATTTAAATCAAAATCATAATAGAGTATAACATCTCTTTATACTTTTGTTGTATGTTAGAACATATTTTGAAAAAAGTTACATAAAAATAACTTCAAAACATTAGTAGAAGAGAAATTCATTAACTTTTAATTCTAATCACAGTGATTCATTTAACCATATATTAATAAGTTATTATAATTAAAATAATTATTATTTTTAAAATTGTCATAGAGCTACTGTTTGAAACAATTAATAAATTTATGACCAGTCATAACTTCTCTATATATAGTTACAACAAATAAGGATATTATCTGTATTTCAATAGACTTTTTCTGAGGTTAGTAATAAACCATTGTTTTTAATTTTTATGATTTAATGAAAAATTGTTTAAAATAGCACTTGTTCACTAACAGTATTGGTGAGGGATGCAAAATATTCAAAAATACATATCTAAATTCTAATGTACAATTGTCTGTGAATAAATCTGTTCTATTAAGAATCTGTCTTGTCTTGTCCCCAATTGAAATTTGAGGGTTTTAATTTCACATTTTAGTGACAACTTATCTCACTATATTGGCTTTACTTTTCCCATTTTATTGCAAATAGGCGAAAATCTTGTCGGGAACTGGTATCAATCCTTAGACATCTGGGAACCACTTGTTTAGATTATCATCATGAAGTCTGTATTTTCCACTAATAACTTTTGTAAAATTTGGTATGACTGTTCTACTGTTAAGGATGATTTCAAAGGATTAACATTTGTTAATCCTATAGTTTTAACTATTTAAAAATAACAGACATTTAAACTGCAGAGAAACTCTCTTAATATTTTTTGAAGTAATTAATGAATTTAGAAAAAAGATTAATCTATTCAAGATCATCTCTACAACATATCAATAAGCCCAAAAGTCTTAGCTCTTTAGAAATTGTAGTCATGAAAACTTCAGAAGTATCTCTTAATAACTTTTAACTTTATATATTGTATTTTGTAATATATTTTCACAACTGGACCAATTAGAAGTTTCTCATTTTACAGATTTGAATGAAAAATTCCAAATATAAAATGAGGATATTTTTGTGTAATTGCAATCATTTTGAAATGCTGCTGTGATGTGTGTTAACTAACTGCAATGATTTCATATCATATGGGTTACATGTGGATTCTGTTATCATATTGTTTAAAATTCTTGAAGAATTTTTGAAATTTTCTGAAATTTGAAAATGAAATTTTATGCTTGTAAGTACAAATGTTCATAACTTGAAGAGCGTATGTAATTAATTAATTAATTAATTAATCTATAGTTTTAATATTTTTAATGATAACATTTTTCCTTTTTAAATAACTACATAATCATTTTTAGCAGTTATGACACTAGTAAGATATTATTTAACATTACTATCAATAATGTCATTATTAATAAGTGATTACTGTTGTAATTACTATTGTAATATGATTTAAATTATATATTTTATCATAATATGATATTTATGTACATTTTTTGTCCTAACAGTAAAATATACATTATATATATAAATAAATTTTATTCTAATAATTACTTAATAATTTATATAAATTTGATTTCTGAAAATTCTTCATGAATATAAGTATTGTGTAAGTTGGAGAGTATCTGTGTGTTTTATTGTTAAAAGAAATAAAATTTTATACAATTATATGATAGTTACATGATGTTAGATCCTTGAATAATAAAGGAAAAACTCTTAAATCACTTTTATCTACTGGATATCAATTATCTCTGTTTCATAGAAACTTAGATAAACAAAAATGACATTTTTATCAATAATATATTTAGGGTGAATTCTGAAAATTCAGACAATGTGATTTGTTGAATAGCTGGAGATCCAGCCATTCAACAGATCATATTGTCTGGCAATGTGACATCATTCTTCAGCTTCTCCAGTGGAGACTTCTTGGAGCATTTTTTGAACTCATCAATATGTATGGATACAATTTTATCAATGCAATCAGAGAAAGAATGAGAGGAGGATGTGTAACAATTGTAACTTCAAGTTATAGCCTAAAGACTATTGAAAGATATTCTGATTTCTTCATGGCTGTTGTTTGGATCAAATTAAACTTTTAGTGTTCTGCTTATATTTTTCTCAATATTCAATGATGAAAATATCATAGCATTGGATAAATTAAACAAGATTTGCAATAAATATATAAATTATTAATTTATAATAATTGACAATTTTAATTTTAGTAACATAAGATAGTGGTTTGATTAATTATGCAAGTGTAACTATGTTTCAGACATGATTTATTTCTGGATTTTTTTTCTTTTATAATTTAAAACAATTAGTTCATTTTCTGTCTCAATATGGATTTAATATTTATTTCATTTGATAATAGTGGTGCAAGTCCAATTATTGATTTTGATGATAATATCTTTTGAATGGCCCAGTCTTATTCAACTAATTTAGATATTGATGTATTTATGGATAACTTTTATAAGTAAATCTATATTTTAGTATATCAGTTTGCTCCTCTAAGGAAATTGAAACATGAGTATTATTGTATATCTTCATACTCAACTCAAAAATTAATAATTAAAAGCCAATTATTATTATAATAAATTGAAAAAATTAAAACTTTATTTAGAATTATATTTGCATAATGAATATAAAAAATTACATTCAAAATCTTATCTAAATTAGATTTTGAATGTAATTTTCGAGATTTAAATATAATTCAAAGCTTATGTAGAATTATTTATCTAGACTTAATGGAAGTAAAGATATTAAAACTCTTACAGTATATGGATTTACCAAATGATATTCAATAATGACAATATTTCAAATTTAATATATTAAAAGATTTTAAAAAATTTGAAGTTAATATATAAATGATTCATCATCTAACATATATACTAATTAATCTAAATTATAATGTAAAATCAAATATAATTTTGCAATCATTAAAAAGCCTAAAAAATCATATTAAAGGTACTTGTGAAATACCTATATTTTAAAAAGATAATTCCTAATAAAATTGACAATATAGCTCATCTATTCAATCATATTCTTAGAAATAATTTTCTTTCTCATTATTAGAAATTGTTTAAAGTTAATACCAATTTTAAAAAAAGGAAAAAATAATGATATATCAAGTTCATATCATTCATTAGCTCTGACTAATAGTTTCTATATCTTTGAAAAATCTACTTTTGGGATCATATATTTCAACTGTTCAAATTCAATAAATGAGCATCAATATTAGTCTTTGAAAAAGATTCACAACAATTAATCTTCTTAAACATAAACATATAATTTTTAATAAGAAGTTACATACATTTACTGCCTATATTGATGTATCCTCTGCTATTGATACTGTTAACATAAATATATTGAGTAAACTTTTTTCTAAAGTAAATATTGATCAAATTTTGATAAACTGCATAATAAATTTTTTGAAAAATCAAAATTATATTATTAAATGGAAAAATGATATTTCTAGAATTCAGTCAGCCATTGGAATAACTCAAAGTTCTCCATTAGTGTCTTCTTAATTTTATATATAAATTCTGTTTTTGATTTATTATCTAAAATCATTGAATATCCTAAGAATTTGAAAATCATTGATCAATCATTTGATAATCTGATGGATAATCCTGACATTATTTTTTCCTGATTATCTGACAATAATCTTCATATAATCATGATAAAACTGTTTTTATATGTTTTTCTCTTAAATGTAGTATTTACATCTTTATCCAGAGGTTTACTTTCAATCTCGTCATAATGATCTCAGTGTGCTAAAGATGATAATTTAATATTCAAGAAACATATTTTCAATATTTCTAATAGAATCAGTATGACTATGGGCTTACCAAACGTTTGCTTCAATATTTCTGTATTGTCTTATATAAGATATATTGTTCTTAAATAATTAGATGTTGCAGAATATATAATTAAAAATCTTGAGTGATAAATTTGATAAATCAGTGAATGGAATATGCAGATTAATAAATATTCCAAAAATGCTTCAATATAATATAATATAAATAATAATTGGCTGCAACAGTTTTAAAAATATTATAAAGACCTATGAAATCAAATATTCAAATAGAACTTGATTTAATCTGCCAGATGGCCTTGTGATCTAGCGGTTAAGTCATCAGGACATTAGCCTGAAAGTCCATGCTTTGATCCCGGATTGTGGCAGACTTTCCCTTCAGATAAATTAGTTAAAAATTGTAATTTAATTATTAAACCATTTACTTCCAATATGTATAGACTCAAGGAAGTGGAATAAAAAATGATACAACAATAAAAACTAAACATTTAAAAATTTTAATCCCAATTTTATTAATCCAGTTTTAGCAATTAGTTTTTGTATGTTTATTTGTTGAAAATACAACCTCTTGATAATGTTTCTAAATTTTTTTGATTGACGAAATATTTTTTAAATTACACGGAAATAATTATTATTTATAAATAAACTATTTGATAAAATTTGGAGTTTTTTTATCCCATCTTGTCAATTTTATAATCTAATATGTCAAAGTTATTCTGATTTTGGGATGAGATAAATATTTTTGAAACTTTAAATAAAAATTAAATTTTTCATACAATGAGCTATAAATTGCTTAAAATTGAAAAAATATTTTAGATAATAAGAAATATTGGATAATTCTGTTAAAATAAACAAAACTATATCTTAATCATTTATTTTTTACTACATCAAAAATTAAGAAGAAAATCACAAAAAACAAAATATAAACACTTTGTGGCCATTTAAATGGCTACGGCACTTTTATTTTTTATAGGAGCCTCTCTCTTCCCAAGAAATTGCAGCCAAGCCTATTTTATCCTGTAGGATGTGGTAGTGGCTTACAATAAAATGTGCTACAATAAAATCATCTGCAGTCTAATTACAGAAATATAAAGAATATTATAGCTGTTTATGTATGAGATGAGACTATTTTGTATATGTTAGGATTTTTTGATATAAATTTAAAAATTTATAAAAAGTACTGCTAAAAATTGTACAAATGATAAAAATATGAAATAATAATAAAAATTACAATATTTCATTGAATTTATTTAATTTTTTAAATAATTATATGACATAACTTCATTCAATAAGTTATGTAACTTTTGAATTTTCATAAATAATTTCTGAAAATTTCAGTCAAATTTCTTCATTTGTGGCTCATTTTGTCCAGAGGACATGTCACTATTAAAAATAAATTAATTGGCTAAAATTTCATATTAAAAAATTGTTATATTTTTTTATATGAAATAACAATTTACAGTGATCTTAAAAAAATATAACTGTTTTCTGTGATCTTATATACCGAATAAAGAGTAGAGAAAAAAATTAATTAAGAAAATGCTTATACTATTAGAAAGAGAGTAAAAAATGCAATAAATTCTAAAAATTTCAAAAGATTTCAAGAAAAATTAAGTGAGATATGATAATTTTGGTTATAATAAATTGTTGTAAGGTTTAATTCCTAGATGGCACCATTCTCAGTGCAATTATTGATTTATTTGTTAATTCAGAGATGGTAATGATATTAATACAAATTATTTAAATCATTAATAAAATTCCATTAATGTCAAGAGTTTTAATGTAAGCTGAAATAGATTCTATTTGATTATTATCCCTTGAAATTTTAAATGTTTATCATATCATATATGTTGAAAAATATTTAAATGGAGTCATACCAGGAATTCCATTTTCTATTAATATCCCATCAAGAAATCTGCATTACAAAAACTTTACACATATACTGAAATACAAATTATCAGAAATATTTAACATTTTTTGGATCAGAGCAATAAATGCTTATAATGTGAACTCTTTAATGGATTTTTAGATTATTGTGTTTTATGTCTTTTATATACTGGGGCCTTTATATTTTGTATCTTTTTGGGGATAAGTGGTACACTTTTTTCAGTATACGAGGTATGATCCAAAAGTTCAGAGACTACGGTCACCCATGACAACCAAAGCATGTAGTTAAAGTAATACCGTTTGAAATGCATTCTACCATCCCTCCCCTCCATGTTCAGGATGGTTTCACTCATGTCACATGATTGAACTGCACATGCAGACCTTTTGTTCTGAGATAGTCAAATTTGTTCTGCGACGTAAGAAACATGGCTTTTCAAGAACAACGCTGTAACATTAAATTTTGTCAGTGTTTGGATAAAACACCTGCAGTGACTTTAGAAATGCTAAGGAAGGTGTACGGTGATTCTACGATGTCAAGATCGAAGATGTACGAGTGGTATCTGCGTTTTAAAGAGGGCCAAGAATCCATTACTGATGATGAGCGCTCTGGCCGACCTGCAACTTCACAGACTAAGGAAAATGTTAGTTTGGTATTTCAGTGTGTTTGCAAAAATCGTTGCCAAACCCTTGAGAACATCACTAAGGCCACTCACTTAACGAAGACTAGCTGCCATCGTATTTTGACGGAGGATCTTAGCATGCATAGAGTCTCGACACACTGTTCCTCGTCTTTTGACCTCTGAACAAAAGAAAGAACGAATGATAATATCGGGTGAAGTAATTGACAAAGCTGATAAGGATCCAACTTTTTTGAACAAGATCATAACAGGTGGTGAAACTTGGTGCTATTTATTTGATATTCAGCCAAAATATGCTACTTCAACATGGAAGTCGCCATCCTCACCACGATCAAAAAAATTCCAGCAAGATCGCAGCAAAGGGAAAGGCTTGATGGATGTATTTTTTGATTCAGAAGGAATTGTTCATTCAGAATTTATTCCTGAGGGCAGAACAGTGAACAAGGAGCGTTATCTAGAAATTTTATGTCCTTTGAGGGAGTCCATTCGTCGTAAACGCCTCAGATGTGGCAAAGTGGACAATGGTACCTTCTGCATGACAATGCACCTGCACATCAGTCCAAAATAGTCAGAGTTTCTCGCCAAAACTGAAACTAAAATGCTTCCACATCCCACCTATTCACCGGACTTAGCTCCTTGTGATTTTTACTTATTTCCATCAATGAAAAAAAATCTGCAGGGACGTCATTTTGTGTCATCAGCTGAGGTAATAAGTAAGCATCGCAGGAGGCCTTATGGGTGGTTGCAAAAGACTGCTTTCAGCAGTGCTTCATGAGATTGTATGAGCACTGGCAAAAGTGTATTGTTGCCCAAGGGGATTATTTTGAAGGTGGTTGTGCGTCGGTATTTTAAAATCTTCATGGTAAGGAATTTTACGCCAAGTCCCCAAACTTTTGGATCCTACTACGTATTTTAAATTTTCATCACTGTGCTTTTAAATAAATATCAAATAATGATTGTAACAATACAGCACAGAGCATTACATATCTACTGGGAATTAGACAATATATTTTATATTTAACTGTAGAAATATGTAAATATTAGTCACAAATGATATCCTACTAACTTAGTGAATATATATGGCTATTTTGCTCAAAACACAATACAGGTATCCCTCGTTATACGCGATCTCACTTTATGTGTTTTTGCTATAACACTATTTTAAAAAGTAAATTAACTTTTAAATAAAATAAATTTTTGTCCAAATCCTATACTAATCAGCCATATTTTAATGCCTTGATTTTTAACAGAGTTTTAATGATTCGAATTAATTTGTACTAATTTTAGCGCCATCTCGTAATTAGAATAGTAATTAATTTATTTAAATCAATGAGTAGCGCCATCTATTAATTAATAATTAAACTAGAAATTTTTTTTTTTAACGGCTAAATAATCTGAAGAAAAAATCCGCCTTGGCCCGGGATCGAACCGGGGACCTTTGGGCTAACATCCCAACGTCATAACTGCTAGACCATCGAGGCCAACGAGCGGATTAATTCTCCAGACAGTTATATTAATTTAGACGTAATTTTTGATTCGCGATATCGGACCTTACCAATAGATTTGGAGGGCCCGTGGCTAGATTTAGCCCGGTCAGGAGTAGATCTATCAGTACAGGATTTGGATTAAAAAGTTCCCTTGAGGTTTGGTTAGTATGTAAAAGTTTAAATTTTTGTTTTATTTAAAAAGCTATTTTACTTTTTAAACAAAACTTCGTTTAATTTTGAGTCCCACTCATCAGATCTCACTAATGAAGAGCTTCTGGAAATGGAAAACAACATGAATGATGATGTTTTTCATTTCCAGAAATTAAAAGCCCTATGTTTTTGAGCCCATCAGCTGAGTCTTGATTGTTTTGTTAGGCTGATAATCTTCAACTTTTTTATCATCCCAGGGACTTTGAGAGAGAAAGAGAGTGATGATCGAGACTCGCCAAACCCAATCCATTCATCATTGGATTGAAGACTGTCAGAATTATGTAATGTTTAGATATTAATGGCATTGTATTAATTAAATTCATCCATGAACCTTTCATTCATTAAAATTTGTGTATTTTGTTTATAAGTTTAAATAATTCATTCATTCTAATTTCTTTTGCTCACAGGTGGAAAGTTTTCATTTTTTTAAGTCCTACTGAAGAAACCCCTATGTCTTATCTCACCCATATTAAATTCAACTCACTTTACATGATTTCATGTTATGCAATTATTTCAAGGAACCAATTAATCGCACACCTGTACCCTTGAATTATAAACAGTTGCTACAAATAGGTAGTAAATAAATTATCTATTTATAATGAGAAATAAATAGCTATTATCTATTTCTAGTAACTGATTATTTCTTAAAAGAAAATGTTTTCATTACATCAATCATGATGAAATGAAAACATTTTCTTGATCATCTTTAGTTACATATGTAGCTAAAGCTAATCAAGTGACTTAATAGAAAAATTTTTAACCAGGAGAAATAAATAGTTTTTAGAAATAGATATAATGTATTTTTTTTAGTTGAATATCCAGACAGCTTTATAATATGAATCCAACTATGTTTCTGAACTGAATTACAACTTTTAATCTTTGTCAAAGACTTCAATATAGTATTTAAATATCTAGTAATTCTTACCATAGAAATTTGATGATTGGTAGAAAAAACATATTTACAAAAGTAAAACTTCCAACAAATGTATAAATATAGGAACTGAGTTCAAACTGTAGGACTATGGATAAAATGACTACCATAATGTCATGGCCCAAAAAAAAAAATATCATTTTTTTGTATTATAGGTAATATGAATAACTGATCATATTATACATTGATTTTGCCAATAAAAGGATTTTTCTTACAGATTTTCAATATAATCTATTGCATGAGGTAATCATGTCACAACAAACTGACTGCTCAAAGGATGTTTGACTATACAGGTAGGTCTCAATTAGTGCGAATAATGGGTTCCATGAATTTCTTGCACTATTCGAAGTATTAACTATATGTAAAATATGGTAATTGGTTCTTGCTTTGTGAGATTCCGGCCATTAGCCAATCTCACGATGAATAACCACAATACTAACTGTTTAAGAAATATTTATTTTCATATTTTACATCGTTGTTCATCATCTAAATTAATAACTTACCAGGAATTGCGTCTCATACATCATCAAACCAACCGCCAAATCAAAAGCGGAAGTTGAGCGCTGCTTTTATGTCGCTCAATCACATCTGTTTTTTTGCTCTAGCGTAATCACTAAACTCTTCTTTTTTCGTTTCCTGTTTTATCATCAAAAGTGTTCTTCCTTTTATCCTTTTTTTCGTTTCCTGTTTTATCATCAAAAGTGTTCTTCCTTTTATCTCTTATTTTTTTTATTTCCTGTTTTATCGTCAAAAGTGTTCTTCCTTTTATCCATGTTCTAGCGTAATCACTAACCTCTTCTTTTTTGTTTCCTGTTTTATCATCAAAAGTGTTCTTCCTTTTATCATTGTTACTTTTTAAAAGAGAAAATTCTGTACTATACTGTATGTATACGATACGTTTCCTGTTTTATCGTCAGAAGTGTTCTTCCTTTTATCCATTTCGAAAACTTTTTAAAAGAGAAAATTCTGTACTATACTGTATGTATACAATATCTTTTCCTGTTTTATCGTCAAAAGTGTTCTTCCTTTTATCCATTTCGATACCGTACTTTTTAAAAAAGAAAAATCTGTACTATACTGTAGCAAAGCTAAATCTCAATCATATCCATTTTTTGCTCTAGCATAATCACTAACCTCTTCTTTTTTTTGTTTCTTGTTTTATCGTCAAAAGTGTTCTTCCTTTTATCCATTTCGATACTTTTTTTTATCGTCAAAAGTGTTCTTCCTTTTATCCATTTCGATACTTTTTAAAACATCATCAAAAGTGTTCTTCCTTTTATCCATTTCGATACTTTTTAAAAGAAAATAAAAGTGTTCTTCCTTTTATCCATTTCGATACTTTTTAAAAGAGAAAAATCAGAAGTGTTCTTCCTTTTATCCATTTCGATACTTTTTAAAAGAGAAAATTTTGTACTCTATTAAATGTAAATAATTCAGCACAATTTCAAAAGTGGAAAATACAGTATATTTTTTGTTTAGTAAAATATACCGTATTTTCCATTTTTGAAATTGTGCTGAATTATTTACATTTAATAAGAAGTGGGATGAAATTATGCACTGTACTATATTGTATGTATATGATAACAAAGCTGAATAATAGTAATGTTAAATAATTAACAGCAAAAGCCCATCTTTCTGGTGTTTTACTCCTTCAAAGCCAAGTGACTGTTCTTGGACTGCTACTCGTCTGGTTTTATATCTTTCTGATGTTTCACCCCTTGAAAGCCAAGTGACTGTTCTTGGACTACTCCTCGTCCGGTTTTACTAACAATAGTGTGACCGTTCTTGGACTGCTCCTCGTCCGGTTTTACTAACCGAAGTGTGACCGTTCTTGGACTGCTCCTCGTCCGGTTTTATTAACCGAAAGTTTCACCCCTTCAAAGCAAAGTGACTGTTCTTGGACTGCTCCTCGTCCGGTTTTACTAACCAAAAACTTGTGACCGTTCTTGGACTGCTCCTCGTTCGGTTTTACTAACCGAAAATTGACTGTTCTTGGACTGCTCCTCGTCCGGTTTTACTAATCGAAAATTTAAGGTAATTTGCTAATTGACATCATAAAAGGAGCTTTGTTAGTAAGACTCGACTGTTCTTGGACTGCTCCTCGTCCGGTTTTACTAACCGAAAATTAACCATTCTTGGACTGCTCCTCGTCCAGTTTTACTAACCGAAAATTAACGGATTCTTGGACTGCTCCTCGTCTGGTTTTACTAACCGAAAATTAACGGAATTTGTTAACTGACATCATAAAATGGGATGGACCTTTGTTAGTAAGACTGATCTATGCTTACAACTTGCATTAATACTTAAAATTGAAAAAAAACCACTTGCTTATATCACTTAAATATATGAGATCAGAGTCCATACAGCACTATGATGAATTTCGTAACTTAACTATCAAACACTTTATATAATTTAAAAATAAATAATAAATTTTTATCAATTAAATGAAAGAACAAAGATTTATAACTAAAGAACAATTTAACTGTAATGATAAAAATAATGAATAAATAAATTTTATCAAAATAAATTATCTTATTTCTAAAATATATTACTTACAATTACACTAAGAATATGCTTTCCTTTTCTATCTGTAGCTTTTACTCCACCAGTAAAAACACTTTTGTCTTGAATGATTTGAAATTCAGGTCTGATAAATTTTGGAGCATTGTCATTAATATCTAATACACGTATTGTTATATTGATTAAATCAAGATATTTTTCATCAAATTTATTAATTTTTGCCAATGTATCAACCGAACAATCAATGTAAGCTTGAACAATAATGGAATGAAATGGAATTACTTCTCTATCCAATTCTTGGAGTATAGTTAGAATTCTTTCATTTTTATCAAGATGAAATATTTTAGTATCTCCTCCTTCATTCAAAAATAAATGGAAATAAAATTACCGTAAATATAGTAGTATAATTTAATTTAAAATATATATCATTAATATTTTCTGTTATAATTATTTCATGAAAATATATTAGCAAAATAAAATACAATATAATACTGGAGATTTTGAGTCTTAGTGGTGAATGATGGCTATATGCTCTTTTAATTGTTGACTGAGAGTTCTTTTTGTTTCACTAATATAAAAAAAAAAATTGGGATATGTGTACATGATATACAGTGAACAATATGGGTTGTGTTCAAAGTGTTTTTAGTATATATAGCTACCATTTGCCACATATACTCAAAATCTCTGATTTGCAACTACTGCATAATAGAAAACTGCAATCTACATAAAATACTGATCACCATTACATATAGGGAAAAAAACTTATGTAGAAAATCAAAGAACATTTCAAAATAATCAATTATATAGCCACCATTTGCAACATATACTCAAAATCTCTGATTTGCAACTACTCATAATAGAAAACTGCAATCTACATAAAATACTGATCACCATTACACATAGGGAAAAAAACTTATGTAGAAAATCAAAGAACATTTCAAAATAATCAATAGTAATTGCCTAATGAACAAAAATAGCAGAGTGAAAGTTGATCCCATCTGGAACAAATTATTTTAAAACAGTCAAACACTTATACAACAAATTTACCTAATCAAAAACAAACTCAGTACACCTAACAAACTCATTGTACAGTTACAACTGAGCAATAAAGTTTTTTCTTATCATGTCCGCTGTGTCTCCTTATATAAAAATATTTTTCAGTTTAATGAACTTCATCAAAAAAAATTATCAGTACACCTAACAAACAGTCATTGTACAGTTACAACTGAGCAATAAAGTTTTTTTCTTATCATATCTGCTGTGTCTCCTTATATAAAAATATTTTTCAGTTTAATGAACTTCATCAAAAAAAATTATAATCAAATTTCCATTTTTTAAATTACAATATATATTTTACATTTTTGATATATTTCAAGTAGATTTCTAAACCCCATAGTTTGCATCAAAATAACAGAAATCTAAAAAATTAATGTTTGCTTTCACAAAATGAACAAACTCTAAACTTGAATGCTTCCAAGATAGCTTTTCAATAACCGAAAAATTAAAACTAAATAGTATAACATCCCACATTAATAATAATAATAATGATGATGATAGTATTTATAATAATAAATTATGCAAAACTAACTGTAATTTTTTATAACTTGTAACTCAATTTCTCAACACAAACTGATGAGGACTAACCTAGTCAAAATGTATCTTCATCTGAGAAGTTGAGCAAAATATGTGAAATAAAGCTTTTTTTCTCTTGTTTTATGATCTCATCAACTTTCATTGTTCTTGTTGAATGTTGGTAATTTTCCACTCTGTCTACTTAGAAGTTTAAAGTATTTTCCCTAAAATTTTAATTCTGTAATTATGATAGTATTAATAATATAAAGGCTGACCAATTTCTAGGTTTTGATTTCTATACATTATTTAATATATTATATTTAATATTCCATTTATGGTAGTTGTTATGGTAGAATTTTTTTTTAAGCTAGGTGTATTTCAATTGTTTTATTTCATGAGCCCAGAAAAATGATCAATAATGCTTTAGTGGTTACTGCATTAATATGCCATTTTTAAAAGTATATTGATTCTTATTTAAATTTATGCAGAATGTTTTCTTATTGTTTTCAAACAAAATACTTCATTATTTCCTCTTTCTGTATTATTTATATTGCTGTAAATATTTTAAATAAATGCTCATTTTATTTTAATGTATTGATATATTCAGTCATATGCATGTTATGTTGCTCATGTCTATCATATTTTTTTTTCTATTATCAAACATGTATTGAGTTAATCTATCCAAAATCCTATTGTATTTTGTCAATATGTTTTTGAAGACAATGCTGCCATGTGGTTTTTCATATTTAAATGTGAATGCTCCTGTATTTTTTTATATCCATTGCATTGAACTGCTGCCACTATAGAATAAGTATTAGTACATGTTGAATTCATATTATAATTAATCCAAAATCTCAAAATTTTTTTATTATTGTAATTTATATGTTCTCTACAATATTTAAATGTGAATAATATATTTTAAAAGTGTATGAAGTCTTTCTTTGTATATTCTAATGACAGTTTCCCAATCTTGGTAATTATTAGTAAAATAATATCCAATGAGATATTGGCTGAATGAATGAATTGTATTTTACTTGGTTCAGTGTTGATTACAATATTTATTATTAAAAAATACTAGTATATTTTTCATACAGTTCTCTTAGTAAATTCTGTAAGGAAATAAGTTTAGTTTATGCCATACTTGATGCAGCATAAACTATTTTTTTTTATTGTGTACTTTCATAGTGATAATATGAGAGGAAATCAAAAAAAGAAGTCATTAAATTTTTTAGTTAAATTGTTCTTGTGACACAAAAATGTTGAAATATAAAAATTAAACAAACATTCATTTTGTATTTTGCCACCATGTGATATCATCATCAAAAGTTATTTATTTTAATAAAACCTACTAGGGTATATACTAAACAAATATTTCAAGCCAAATACCCCAAATGAACAAATTTGGAACTAAACTGTAAGTTAATAATAAATTAATAATCAAGATTATAGTGCCAGCATCTGTTGAGTTAATAATTAATTAATTAAAATTTAGATTAAGATGGCATCATCTATTAGCTAATAACTGAACTTTAATTTTTACTATTTTCTTGAAATTAAAAATCATGCTGCTGATCCATAGTTGAACTGGGAACTTTGGATTACTGTTCTAATATCTTAATCAATTAGATCAGATATCCATTTCAGGAAGCTTATATTATGATTAATTTGGAAGCTATCAGACTAGGTCAACACTAATATTGACTTGAAATATTTAGCAAAAAAGACAAACTAAGCACTTTGCAGAAATAGATCTTTATTTCAGAAAAGTCAAAAGCGTTTCTTTCTGAAATAAAGATCTATTTCTGCAAAGTGCTTAGTTTGTCTTTTTGCTATTATTAGTTGCAGAATGCCCACAGCTTTAGTTGAAATATTTATTTAATATATTCCCCTAGTAGATTTTATTAAAATATATATTATCTGACTTGAGCCAAGTCAATCTGCATTAGTTTGCCACAAGACCTGTGGCTACATAGCTAGCTCACCTGGGAGTGCTAGTGTCAGCCTAATCTGATTAGCTTCTAAATTAATTGAAATATAAGCTTCTTGAAATGGAAATCTATCTGAGGCCATAATAATCTAATTGGTTAAGATGTTTGGACAGTAACCCAAAGTTTCCAGTTTGATTCTGAATCAGTGACATGATTTTTAATTTGAAAAAAATAGCAAGAATTAAAGTTCAATTATTAATTAACAGTTGGTGCCAGCTTGTGCTTAAATTTAAATTAATTAATTATTAAATTATAGTATAACTATAGGTATTTGGTTTGAAATATTTGGTTATTATCAAAAGTAAACAAAGTATTCTAAAATAGCAAAAAGTGTGAGCATGTATATAAAGATTGAAGTTTGAAATGTGATATAATTTTTGTGCACTCAAGGTGAAGCAGCTAACAGAATTCATTGTGAAATGGCAGCTGACATGGCAATGACTTCATGAACTTGAAAAATGTGTGTAAATGATTTTCGCAATTTGCTAAAATGTGTGTAAATGGTTTTTGCATTTTGCTAAAGTTTGGACAATTCAGACAACAATTGTTGACCATGTGTGTCTGTGACTGCCTGCAACACAGACTGCATAAAGCATAAATCAGCTTGGATGATATGCAGTCTTGATCATTTGCATTCATATAGCCATGATGGAATTGCCTTCTTGCAATGCATCATCATCAGTGATGAAGCACGGATTCATCATGTCATGCCATAAAAAAAGCAGGTAGATGCTTTGTGGAAGTATACAGAATTTTAGAATTTCTGCCAGTCAGGAAATTTATGACAATACATTCAGCAGGAAAAATCATGGTGATGGTGTTTTGGGATCACTACTGTATTCTCTTCATGAACTTCCATCCCAGGAGACAGCACATCAATTCAGCATCATTTTATACAATGTTAGAACAGTTTTGATAATAAATTCACTAGAAACACCCGGACCAACATATGGACAACATGCTGCCTTTTCCATGACAATTTACGATCCTGTGTTATACAAGTTATGACCACTGGAATGACAAATATTTGCATACCTGCTATATAGTCTGAACTTGAGCTCCTTCAAATTTTCATCTGTTTGGGCCTATGAAAAAAGCACTTGCTGACAAATACTTTCAAAGTGACAATGAAGTTAATTCAGCTATGCACCAGTGGTTGTGCAATCAATCAGATAGTTTTTTCCAACAAGATCAGAAAAAACATCTCATGTTGAAATAAGTCTATCAACATACTAGATTTACATAGAGAAGTAAAACAAACGTATTACTTTATTTATTTATTTATGCAATAATTACAAATAATTTTAAGGCACCCCTAAGAAGAAAAAAAAATAAACAACAAAAATAAAATTAAAAAATAAATTTTTCTAGAGTTTGTTGAAGTTAATAGCAGCTCTGACAAAAAATTATATTTGCATTCTAATTGTTTTCCTTTTTTGAACATGAATAAGTTCAACAGATCTGGTTCTTATATCAGCTACAAACTCAGCCACCATTATATGGTTGAAAGATAAATTAAGAGTAGCAAAATCATCCATCGCATCAAAAAGTTAATGGAACTTCATTAGTATTCCCTCATAATTGGATTTATTATTATTATTATTATCCTGTTAAACATATAATAATAAATATGAATGCTATAAAATCAACTTTGTGATAAAATCCAAAAATTATAATGCAATACTAAAATATACTAATTACAAAACTTAATTTTCATAAATTGTAAAATATCTTACCCACAATATAGTAACAAATGGTATTATTGTTTTCTAGAATTGAAGTAGCTTCAGGTATTGTAACTTTTTCTAGACCTACTGTTGAATGTTCAGTGAAATTTACTTCAATCTAAACAGAAAATAATATATTACTTATATTGAATATATATATATATACACTATATACATACTATATTAAAAAATCAGTTTAATTTATTGCAGTTTAATTTGTTTTCTCCTGGTTAATTTTTTTCTTACTAATATCTGTTTACATATGTACATTATTTAATAATCTTGATATAAAATATAATACAGATTGTCCTCAACATATAATGGGATTATATTTTGATAGCTCCATCTTATGTAAGTCAAAAATATAAGTTGAAGATGATCCATAATGTTAATAAATTTAGTAGTAAGAAATAATGAAATATTGAATCATTTAAGATGGTATAATCATCTGGATTTGATTCAGGGTCCTCTTGCCAGGGTGCTTTATAAAGACTCTGGATTTAATCCAAAGTCTTTATAAAATAATCTAGAATTGACCTCAGGCTCCAAGATGTAAAATCATCTGGAATTGAATCTGATCCCAAGGTGATAAGCAATTGTTTTATTACATTTTTAATAAAACAAAAAATATTTCTAACCAATATGCTGTGTAAATAGCTACATTCAAAATATCTTAAGGACCATTATAAGATTAGAATATCATTAGTCAAGGACTAACTGTAATTTAAATTTTTAAATTGATATTCCTTTCTAAATTTAAACTGTATAGGTATTCCTGACTTACATATGACTTAACAAAAATATTTTTTTTTTTCTTATCTATAGATATCATTTTTATAAGATGCATTAATCAAATATCGCATTATTCGAACTCGCACTAATTGAGGCCTATCTGTAATAAAATGCAAAGATACATTGCATTTATTTAACTTATTATTTTTGCAGATTTTGTAGCTTAGACATTGACAATGATTTATGCTTGGTCCCATTGGATATCTATCAAGGTTTCATAAAATTGTTTTACGAAACATTGATATCCAATGGGACCAAGTTATCACCATGTCCAATCTTTGGAGGAACTTAAACTAGTTGAAGCTCTTCAAATAACCAAGCAATCTAATATCAAATTTGTTATCAGTGAATGTATCCCAAACTTATCCCTACCCCATGATCATAGGTGATGTAGAATAACTATTGATTTCAGATTCACTCTCACAAGCGTTTAATAGTTTACAATTTTATTTTTATTTTAATAATTAATAACTTTAATAAGCTTTGTTTTAATAATATTTATTACAATAACTGTTTTATTGCTTTAATGTATCTATGTTATATACCAGCGTTTCTCAAACTTTTTTCATTCATGACCCCATTTTTCATTACGAACGTTTCTCAAACTTTTTTCATTCACGACCCCATTTTTCATTACGAGATTTTTCGCGACGTCCAAGTATTAAATATGAAATAAAATATACAAGTACATAAATCATTTACACACCTATTAAGATGAACACAATCAACCAACTACATTGAAAATTCATATATTGTCATATGTTAAATATTGAGTTTATGAAATTATATATAAACTGAAATTCGTCTTTGAATTTAATTTTTGTGAACGCAGCAATTTGCTTCGCGACCCCAAATGGGGTCGCGAAGCAAATTGGGTCGCGACCCCATTGCGACCCATAGTTTGAGAAGCACTGTTATATACTATATATGCTTCAATTCTACAAAATATAATAAATTTTATTATAGTTTATATCAAACTACTGTTGTTGTGGTAATGCCACTATGATAATATAGAACTACATATTTTAAACTTTAAATTCAATTTGTCATTCTGTTCTCTTTTGTTCCATGTTGTCTCTCTCTTGATATTGATTTTAAGCTGAAAATGCTTTAGTTATGTACGTGTTTTTGTAATTAAACATTCACCTTCTATCTATCTTAAGCTATATCTTTTATGTTATATCTTAAAAATAGATGAAATCCAATTTATTTGATCACATGCAGTGATTTCTCTCCTTTTTAAGATATACAGAATGATATAATATGGATAATTTATTTATAGAATAATAAATTGTTTATTCAAACATATAAATGAAATAATTTTCTTCATAATTTTTGCAAATAGTGTTTATTTTGTTGTTACTATTTCATATATCAATATTTGAGAAAGAAAAAAAAAATCTTTTTTCCAATTTTTAATTTATATCTCATCAGAAATAGCATTGCAATTACAGAAGAATTGTGATAATTGTATCATTTCAATGGCTAGAGAAGAGAGTAAAAAATTAGTTCATCACTTCACCAGCTGATTCTGGAAAATAAAACATCTAATTCTGTTTTTAAGCAAGCAAAATTGCTTATTTTTCAAAAAGAAAATTAAATCCTAATCAATATATAATTTTTAATTTAATATTTATTAAAAAATTAAATAAAAAATATAATAAAAAGTTTTAATATTATAAACAATTTTGATCATATATACAAAAATATTGCTTTAAATTTTTTAAGTGATTTTAACAAAATTATTCATTAGATCACATAAAGAAGAAGAAATTATTTACAAAATATTAAAAAATCTTTTTAGTAAAAGTCAAAAGTTTAAAGAATAGAATTAAAGTATGATGATATTCAGACTAAATATTAAAAATTATAAACTAATTAATATTTTAATGTATAAAGCAATTTTTTTAACTCTATAATTAAAGATGAGCAAAATTATAATAAAAAGAAAAAATTTCTTGGCTCTATTCAACCAGAATATCAGCAAACAGTCAGTATAAAATTAACATAGGAAAAGCTACAACATATTAAATATATCTTATTGCAACAGTTCCCAAATTGCATGCTGAGGAAACTTAATGCACTACTTAACATCTTACAGATTTAATAAATGAAAGTATTAAGTATTTCTTTGGTTTAATGATGCCATAAAAATTACTGATATAATAAGAGTACAACAAATAGATTTTTTTTTAGGAATCACAATCTTAAGATGCATTCGGAATGGATGCACAAAATATACTAGCGTGTTATGTACACATTATCTATTTGTCATTAATAGTGTATATCGTGCAATATGTTTGCCAATTCTGGTGTATATGTTACAGGATAAACCCGAATTCGGTAAACGAGAATGTCCTAGCACTTATCGGACATTCTAGTATTTCCTAGGCTGAACTCGAAATGCCGAACATTTCTTATTCAAATTTTGGAATTTCTAGTTTTTCCTAGTCAAATCCCAAAGTGGCAAACAATTAAAACAAAAGTCTTCATTTCTCATGTATTCCCGCTCAGAGTTCAATATTTGCTAACAGAAATTGCTTTCTTTCAGAAAATATCAGCAAGGATAAACAAATCTCAATGAGGAAGGCTGCAATCTGTGCCAGTGGAAGTATATAAAGCTAAATCCGCTTTAAATGCATGAAGAATTGTGTATCTAAATTATATTCATACAAAAAGAATAACATTTTGTATAATTCTAAATGACACAAAAGCTTACCTTGCAAAAATAAATAAAAGGTACCTAGTTATTTTTCAACTTTTAAATATTTTTATTTTGTATTTTATGTCGAACTTTTACTAATAAAAATATTAAAATATTTCTCCATAAATAAAAAAATTGACAATTTCAGTTCTTTAAAATCAACCATGTAATAATGAATGAGTGTTAGCTCTGTTTTCAATTTATCTTATTTCATTTTCTCAACAGAAAATAACAATGAAATTATTATTTTCTATCAAGTAATAAAAATGTGCATTATGTTCATTATAATAATGTTTTTAATCAATTAACCAACAATTTTGTATTCACAGTATCACTGTAAATACAAAAATAAAAATCATAACTAGATACCTCTTATTTAATTTTGCAAGATAGGCTTTTGTGGTATTAAGAATTACACAAAATGTTATTCTTTTTGTACAAACATAATTTAGATACACAATACTTCGTGCATTTAAAGCAGATTTAGCTCTATGTATGTACTTCCACTGGCACAGATTGCAGCTTCCTCGATGAGATTTGTTTATCCTTGTGTATATTCTGTAAAGAAAGAAATTTCTTTTGTCAAATATCGAACTCTGAGTGGGAATACATGAGAAATGAAGATTTTTGTTTTAATTGTTTGTCACTTCGGGTTTTGACTAGGAAAACCTAGAAAATTCCGGACTTTGAATAAGAAATGTTTGGCATTTCGAGTTCGGCCTAGGAAATACAGAGAACGTCCGACAAGCATTAGGACGTTCTTGTTTTGACCAGGAAATTCTAGTATTTCCTGAATTCGGGTTTATCCTGTAACATATACATTTTTCTATACTTTGTGTAAACAACTCTGCTATAGGAGATAGTATATATAGAGTATGAAGATGGCTTCCTCTACAGTTGAAGTGTTGATGGATGCCATTTTTATTCATACTGTCTATTTGTCATCAGATATACACAGTGCATTAATTATCAATATAGTGTGATATTATATATAATAATTTAGTGTATTTTGTATGGCCATGATGAATATGCCTTTAATGATATATCTAATCCATTTTATAATTAACAAAGGAAATATATATGATGTGGTAAATTATATAAAGAAATAATAAGGATTAAATATTACTTGTTTATTAACAGCCAATATTTAATCTTTAATCTTAATTAAATATTGAGAAGAGTTGAATTTCCCAACATGTGATCCACAGATAAAAAAATTGAGAAATCTTGTTCTATGTTATTAAGAATAAATCCTGCTTTATATTATTACAGGTAATTCATGCTTTACACTTATAAAGTGTGAATTCTGTAATATTACATGCAGCATTTGTGTGTATTTTTTCAAGCATCAACAATATTGAATATAAACAATATTTTCAGTAAATAAATGATAAACATTCATAAATACAGCATTTAAAACCCATGTACATAGCTATATAATATAATACTACTGGATTCATAAAAAATATTCTATCATCTGCTACAAAATGTGAAAAATCAAGATGACAGACTAGAAGTGGAAATAGCATGCTCTCTGGCCACTATAGGTTCAACAGAACATTATGTAAATAACTTTTATTCCTGGATTATGACTAAAGTAGTAATTCTCTCGTATAAAAGCTTATTTACTCATCTATCAATAATGATGAAGAATAAAAATTCTTTGATATTTATATGACAAATTATTATAATTTGTTAATTTTAAACGTCATATTTTTATATATTCTGATAAATAAACCAATGTTTAAGTAAAAATTATTGTTTTATTAATCTTTGTTAAACATTATTATAGAATAGTTTATTAAACATTAGATTTTTCTTTGTTGAGAATATTATTTGTTTTTATCAGTATGTCTATGGGAAATAGATTCCCACTTTATTAGAACATACCAAGAACAAACAAACAAATTAAAAACAAATTAACTCATAGTCATGAACTACCTATATAAAAACCTATCATCATCTATGCTATAAATTTTTTATAAAGATCTATTTTATATATTATATTTTATGATAATATTTCTGGTCACATTTTATGATAAGCAAAGCATATATTGGAACTTGATAATGGATTGAATAGTTATATGGATTTCACTGAATAATAAAAAAACAAATTATTTAATTTATCAATTATCCCTAATATGTCTTTTTAAAAAATTACATGCTGATACTTCTTATTATTTGATTGCATTCAGCAGATTGGTTACATGACATTATAACCAGATTTTAAAATGATGCCATTACACTATAGCAGTGCATATCATTACAAAAAAAAAACCATTGATTATCAGTTTCATATAATAATCAATGACCATTTTAATTATTTAAACATTTTTAGAGATTTTTATATTATAATCTACAGATAATTCTGGATCACTATAAGTGATTCAATATCATTAAAATCAAAATAAAAAAATAAATTAAGGATTGCTATATAAAACTGTCATCTTAGAAGATATCATTTAATAGCAATTATTGACAATCCCAATTTAGAATATATCAAGATGAAAAGTAAATTTTTATCCACATATTTTATGCGTATGTATGTATGTATGTATGTATGTATGTATAGATTAACTGATCTTTTTATATTTTTTTTCTTGTACTACCAAGATCTTTCTATAATCTAAATAAGAAATATTCTCTTTTATTTAAAAGACAGGATTTCCGATAGGATAGTTTTGTTTGGAGTGCATAATAGACTATTAGATAATTGCAATGCTAATGCATTTATTTGCCTATATTCAACCCTAACATCAGAAGGGATCCAAAACATGAATCATCATCTAAGCTTACTTAAATTTCTTTCTTAAAATCTTTAAAATCATTCTTGATAAATACAAGCAATTAACACATCATCTTACAGATTATAATGTATTTGATTGCTTTAACTTCAGCAAATCCTTTTTTTTAATATTTCAATATAATATTATGGGAAGAGATTATTAATGCTCCAGTTTTCAATTTTATCAAACTTTCAAATCTAATGGTATGGATACTTTTCTCTAGAATTCATTAATTTCCAACTGGACTTCTATAATTTAGAACCAACAATAAATTTAAAGTTTGTGATTCTGATATAAGTGAAATGCTAGTATCTGTTAGTATCAAACAATGACTAACTAATTTAATTCTATATAGAAATATCAAATTAGAAATTGAATAATAATAACAGTAAAATTTATTGATGGATTCTTAAACTTACAATTAAATTCAACAGAAAATTTATTAATTAATAATAAATTCAACATGTACTGTATTAAGCAAAAACAAGTCAACAAATTAATTTAGGTTATAAATCTAAAATAAAGTTATCTTTATCAAATTACCTTCAAAGAAATATCATTCAATACCAAAATATTCTTGAATCTATTTAAAGTAAATACCTTCATAGTTAAAGTGACCAGTTGTTTAATATTGAAATGCAGAACATGTCCAAATAAAAAAAAAAAAGCTATAACATGTTCATGAGAACACCATTTTCTTAGTTTATTTAGTTGTGAGTCATTAAATGTCTTGGATCTATCTTTTTATGCATTTATTAATATAAAAATTATAAAAAACACATACTTCTGATAAATTAAAAAAAATTAAAAACATTCTTTTTTTCATAACAAAAAATTAACTATACATAAAATAACAGTCTCAATAAAAAAATATCAAAAATGATTATATAGCAAATGATTATATATAACCATCAATATAATGAATAATATTAAATAAATAATTAGATTATTTATATGTATTTATGAAATTTTTAATAAATCTCCATTATTTGAAATAATATAAAATTCTTCGCAGGAACTGGAAAATTTGCACTTAATTTGTAATATTACTTTCAACATTTCTGCGCTCAGCAGCATTTTTCTGAGGTCTAAAATTTTTTTATCATTGACAAAACCTTTTCGTTGCACCATTGGTGCTTAGCCAGCATAATACAAATTCAATTATTTTCTTAATATTCCTGAATGGTATGTTGTTCGTATCAAAGTAATTAAATATTTCTGTTCACCTTGCATTAATGATGTACAGTGATTGTAGATACAGCATATCCATTATTTATTTTAATTTGTATTTTTATCAGCTATTTCTATAACAACCACCATAATAGTATTTTTATCATCTTCAATACTTATCAAATACAAATAGAAACATTTGTTGCTAGTTAATAACAATAGCATCATCTAGTATGAAGTAGAGAAACAGCAACTTTGTGCCATTGAAAAAATGTTAAAAAGGTTACATGTCCAATCCGGGACAATTTTCATTGCGGTACAAGCAACTCAAATCTGGGATAGTCCCGCATAACCAGGGATGTCGGGTCACTTTATTCATAGTGTAACAAAAATATACTAAACTAGTTGATATACAAAAGTTTCTTCCATGTATTAAGCCTAATTGCATTTAAAATTCATACCACCTTATGTTCTGATAGCAATTAGTTAATATGGTTCCTATGATTTGGCTCAGTCAAACTTCTTTATATAAATTTCACAGTTTCTATTTCTTGCTTACAGATTACTATTCACAATTTCATCATCATCTTTATAATTCTAATTCAATACTTATTTTATTCTATTTATAATTTTTTTGAAAAGAGAGAATTTTTTAACTCTATTATCAATGAGTTCAGCAATGATGTCTATATAGATTGGATGATATCACTATATGCATCCTTGAATATAAGACATTATGTCAGTATTTTGAAAGATCAAATTGGGAGTGTAAGTATCCTTTACCCAAACTAAACAAAATATTCATAACTAAATATAATAAGAAATAATAAAAGAAAGTAAAGCTATGGATTTTGATTCCTCACAATGCTGCAGTCTATTTGATAGATTACTGGTATATTGACAGCTTATGCTGACTTATATAATTAAATTCATTTTATTAGCTTTGCTTTAATTAATCAGTGAATATTGATCATTTGAGAAATTTTTGAATCAAATGCATTATACAGTACATATTTCAAAACAAAAAAGAAGTTTTATAAGAAAGTTAAAAGCACTATTTAGTTGATTAGTGCAGAGATAAAAATGGATGTAGGATTAGATATTAAATGATAATGTTTTGGTTTGGAACATAACTTTAAAAAATGAAAAGACATCCAAAGTTATCAATAATTATTCAAAATTAGTCTCCATTTTTTATGATGAAAGAGAAAATACAAAACAAGAAAAAAAATTGATGCTGGAAAAGTCAAAGAAGTTGAAGAAAAAGTTATATTTGCAATTTAATGATATTTCAGACACAGAAATAAAATTAAAAAGCTTGCTAATTTGATCTTCTTATTGGGTTAACACTGAATGATCAATACTAATTTTCAAACAAACTATATTATCTGAAAACATATACCAATGGAATAACACAATGAAGGAAGAACTGAAATCATTTGACTAAGATTTGGAAGTATGTTTATTTACCAGAAAGTGGTTAACTGACAATGCTGATGTTCAAAATAAATTTCAAGGTTAATGGAAGTTTTGATTATTAAAGGCAATATTAATAGCAGAAGGATATATTCAAAATTGTGGGATTGTCTAAGAAAAGTCAGTTCAATTATTTGCTATGATACAGTGAGTAACATATTGAGTATAGTTGCAAATGAACAGATAAAAATAGCTCAATATGATATGAAAACCTTCTATGGCAAATTTTACAAAAGGTTTATATGGAAAAAAATAAACGTTATGACAACAATAATGATTAAGTTTGCAAATTATTAAAAAGTTTGTATAGAATAAAACAAGCCTTACACTATTGAAATTAAAGATTTAGAAGCTTTCTTCAGAGTCATGATTTGAGGAAATTATGCAAATCTATATTTGTCTGTAATGATAAGAAATTGCTTGCAGTTTTGTAAATGATGGAATAGTTATTGCAAGAGATAAAACACATCTAGAAAAATTTCTGAAAAAGCTATAAGAGAAATTGTGCATTTTCATTAATTCCACATACTATTCTTGTATATAAATTCATCAACTAGAGAAAAGATCAATTTTTATTAATCAACATACACATTTATGCCAAGAAAGTCCTAGAATATTTCAATAAATTGAACTTGCACTAAGTCCTAATATATTTCAATAAATTCTAATCTTGCATCCATCTCTATAAAATATAACTATGCTCTGGAATAATCTTTCAAAAATCTTGATAATAATGTTCCTTATTATTATTGAATGCCTGAACTGTAACATTGTTACAATAGCAAACATTAACTTTGTTGTAAATTTATTATTATAATTCTTGGCTTGATCAAAAATAAAACACTATGAAAAATTGAATTCTTTAAAGAGAAAGCTAAGAAAAAAGTATATAAAAAAAGATTAAATGGATCTTTAAATGCCAGCTTCCTTCCAAAGTTAAGCACAAACTTGACCTTAATCAAGTTTTAACAGTACTATGAGATGTGGAAATCCCGACCTTTGCTAAAAATTTATTTGAGAAAGGCCGTCCTATGCAGCACCGAAACAAAAACCATATTAGAAGACATCCCATTTTTTGAAACTATAATTGATGAATATGAAGATTTTGAAAAAGAGAACCTTTGTTGGACCTTTTTGAAACAAAGAAACAATAGAAAAGATCCTCTGAGAAACTTACAATCGATACAAGATAAAAGAAATGTCAAGAAAATCTTCAAATGGCTGGTAGAAAATGACTACACCCTGAAAGAGAGGATAAAACGAAGAAATTGGTGGTAATGGACAGGAAACTATATGATGAATTCCTGCAAAAGTACATCAATAATACCGACGCTCTAGTATTACACCAAGACCCAACATATAGTTTGGCCACTAAAGTAGACAGACTAATAAAAAAACCCATGCTTTCCACGAATCTGGAACATCCATCCCTAGGCAAGAGGTTCCAACCTGCCCAAGATTATTCGCCTATATGAAGACCCATAAGAACCCACTGGAAGCAAGACCTATCGTAGGAAAAAGAATTGCTCCAACATACCATCTGGAACAATCAATAGTGAAATGGTGTAATAACATTTTAGATGAAACCGACAGCTCAACCATGGTAACAACATCAGTGCTTAACAGACTTATAAACACAAATGTAGATATTGATGACGTACTGACAACATATGACTATGAGGCCTTGTACCCAAACATCAAACTAGAACCTATTTGTCTGCAATTCTACAGGTTTCTTCTTGAATATGTGCCGCATGACCAACAAGATCCACAAATTCTTAGGGATATAGTTCACCTCATATGCCACAATTCGTTTTTTACATTCAGAGGGAAGTACTATAAACAAGTAGTCGGAGTACCGATAGGAAGCTCCATAGCTGGCACACTTGCAGAAATAGTCCTACAAACTGTAGAACAAGAAAAGCTTCTACACTTCCAACCTGCAATGAAGTTATACGTCCACTATGTAGACGACATCTTAGTGATCTGGAAAAACGGAACTGACATAAAAGAACTTGCAGACAGACTAACACAAAAATATATAATATGGCCTCAAACTAAAACTTGACCAGGTAAGTACAAAACTCATCCATTTCTTAAACATCCAATTGCAGGTAACAGCTGTTGGGATAAAATTAAGCGTCTACAGGAAGCCTACATATCAGCCTCTCATAATCCCAAACTGGTCTAATGACCCTATCACTTACAAGAAAGCAGCCTTTAGAAGCCTCTTCAGAAGAGCCCTTACCTATTGCACTCACAATGATGACCTAACCAAAGAACTACAATACATACAAAGTATTGGCTTGCAACATGGTTACCGTAAAGGTTTCTTAGAACAAATAAGATATGAAGTAGAACATAAAATTCATGATATTACCCAACCTCAAGACGCTGCTAAAAATAATGAGCAAAAATACCTCCCTGTACCCTATCACCTAAAAAATCTGAAGATACTGAAGAATATAGCACAAAAGCAAACAAAAAACCGGCTCCGAAGTGGGCTCCAACTCTGTTTAACACCTCTGCAATAATAAGGACCCACTTACAGAATGAGAACGCAAGGGTGTATTCAAAATACCTATTAAAGATGTCCATACTAACCAGAGTGCTGCATATGTTGGAGTCACAATGAGACCTTTAAAAAAAAAAATTGGAAGAACATAAAAGAGATATTGCCAATGCTAATCTAACAACATCCTTGCAATAGAAGCTTTCTCCAATGACATCAAAATAACTTGGAATGAAGTGAAAGTAATAAAATCAGTACTCGCACATGCAACCCATTATTACTGAGACACTGGAAATTATAAGAAGAAAAGACTCTGAAAATCTCATTAATGATAGGATAGCTTGGTAACTGCCATAAGCCTGGAGATATGCATTAAATGAGAAATATGGTACGTGCAAGAACACTATGAATAGAGGAGAAGGTTTGGTTTCGACACCCACCCCTCCATGAACTCTATTATCTATCATATACAAATATGCTTATGTATGATTCTAATCAATTTTATTTTAACTTTACGTATAAATATAACATTTATTTCCTTTTTTTTCCTTATGTTGTATATATTATTACTACCTATATGTTAACATTTTTAAATATGTGATGCTAATTTTATATGTTTTAGTCATCATAGCAACTATAATATTTTAAATTATGTTCTATAATATATCCTTCTAATTCGAATTCTGTTAGTAATAGAATACTACTTGAGAATGACGTTAAAGCCAAAAACATTTGTAGTTTATATTAAATAAATGTGTATATTCTTACTGCTGATAGTGCTATTGTAGTCTCTTTAAATAGTTTTAAAAGGTATAAGCAGTCTTTTTCTGTTATATTATTCACTAAGAAATAGTCATAAGGATAAAGTATTTCAAAAATATATATGATAGTAATAAATGCTGGTTTATATATTCCCAACAGTTTAGAAGACACTTCAATGATACAAATTATGAGAGACATAGACACTAAAAGATCATTTTCTGGGATAATCTCTAAAAATAATGGAAGGACAATCAAATGGGCTAATAAGCAACAATTCAAAGCCAAATTTTTCATTGCAAGTCAAGGAGACAGAGGAGACTATTTGGACAAATAACTGCAGAGGAGGACTGCAAAGGAGACTATATGGTTCAAATAACTATTTGAAAAAAATAACCAATTTTCATACTGTTCCAACAGAAGTATAAAAACAGGAATTGGATGTGGGGATATCAACAAGTGAACAGCAAGTAGCAGATATAATAAAGACAACATTTTTAAAAATACATTTTTAGACTCTTAACATCAGCAGTATGGATATGTAATTTTAAAATATGAGTTATTATAAGCATACTGATTTAGGAGAAGAACTGAAAATGGTTGATTTGTTTGGGTTTATTAGAACAAAAACCTCATGGACCAAGCCGCATTAGGCATTACATAAAAATCAGACTGAAAATATACTCTGCAAGTGTCATGCGATTCGGGGACAGTCCCGTATTTCCTGAAGCAATCCCGCTGTCCCACCTGCAATAGCCAAATGTCACACTTTTAGGCCTTTTTGTTTTGTTATTGTCAATAAATCTGATAAAATATTTATTAAACATTATATTTATACTGTTAACATTGATGTCGATAATCACTACACTCACCAGTCAACTGCTAAATGGCATGAGAATAGAAACCAATGAACTTCGATAGCTCCTTGGATAGCTCTAGCAATGTGTGCACCTTCTGGCATGGAACAAAATCGCTATGGAGAAAGAAAAGCCTAAAGCACGTGCTCATAGGAAAACTAAATTTGATCTGAAATGGATCAAAGAGTTCCAATGCATCAGGAAGTACAGAAATAGTGACTTTCATGCCTTTTGCACTATTTGCTGCAAAAAATTTTCAATTGAGCATCAAGGAAAGAGGGACATTGAGCACCATATGACAGGGCCTGAACATGTGAAGAAACAAAGATATAGACAAGAGCAGATCTATCACAAGGGTTTTCCTGTCATTAATAAAATCAAGAAACAACCAGAGCACACTGAACAATGAGATACTATCAAACTTTGTGTGTGCAAAAATAAACAAATTTTTTAAAGAAGCATATTAAAACATGCTTCTTTAGAAAATTGTCAGTGCACTGACAAAATGTTCAATTATATGGATGTATAAAAAAGTGCATACAAATTAAACAAAATGAACATATACAGGGTGAAGAAAAACTTTGTCATAAAATTTTGTACATTGATAGGGAACTTTGAAACAAGTTGAAAATGTCTAATGAATATATGGTCTAAATGGCACCATTTTTGAGTTATAACCCTTTAAAGCTAGCTAATCATCTTCAAGAACACAAAGCGTCACGATGTGCAGCATTGCCAAGATGCGTCACTCACCTTCTTATTATCCAGTTGTAAACAGGAGAGTGATGCATCATGACGCTTTGTGTACTCGATGGTGATTAGCTAGCTTTAAAGGGTTATAACTCAAAAACGGTGCCATTTAGACCATATGTTCATTAAACATTTTCGACTTATTTCGAGGTTCCCTATCAGTACAAAAAATTTTATGACAAAGTTTTTCTTAACCCTATATAGATTATATATCAAAAATAAATGATTTGTCCAACAAATGAACTGTATGTCCAGCATTTTGACTCATTATGTCCAGCAAAAGAAGTTGAAACCTTGGAGGGTATACTGAAAATGAAATCAAAAATATAATATGATGCTAATTAGTTGAAGAGTTTGAATGTTATTCTCTCTTTTTAATCTAGCAGCTAATAAAATAATAAGTTAAAGTTGATATACAGAATATAAAAGATACAAACATCTCCACTAGGTTACCAATTCAATAAATGATTAGTAATGGAAGTAAATCATACATTAATTCTAGTATTAGAATGTACTTACTTAGGTAGTTGTTAAACTAATAAGTTAAATTTAATTCACATATTGTTTATTAATTCTGTTGATCTTTATAAGCTATAACATAAACAGAAATATCTGCTTTATTATAATAAGTATTTTGTAACAAAGATTAAATTTACATTAGAAACCTAAGATTCAAAAATATAAAACTTTTTATATAATCTGTAAAAACATCAAATATATTACATAGGTCAAATGTCACTTTCCCACAGGAATCAACAGTTAAGTGATTTATTTTTATTAAATAGCAAAACTAAAGAAATTGATCTTTAATTGAATTATATACAGATATCCTCTTGATTTATGGATCCTCAGTTTATGAATTTTCAATTTAACAATGAACATAAATTTATACTACTTTTTCATTTTGCAAAGATAATTTTCACTTTTATGAAGAAATTATTCCATCATTGATCAATTATCCAGTGTAAGTTGTTTAAATCAATTCTAATGATTTATTCTTGTTTGTAAAAAATCCAACCACTGATGATGGTTTATTAAAGCCGAAAGTTCTACAGTATTAAATTCAAATTTTATGTTGTTTTTCACTTAATGAGCTGTGAAGTTTTTATTAGTTTAAATCAATGATTTTCTTGCTTATTTTCTTCACTAATTGTATCAGATATATCAAATTTACTGTGTGTACCACTGATTTTAAGACAAAATTCACTTCTGCTTTCACTAGATGATCCAGTATCAAATCTAATGCTTAACATATACCAATAATATAAGTATCTGTAATGTACTTACTACATTTTTCAATGGTTTTGAAATTATATAAAATTATTTAATTTCATAAAAAATGATTACTTATTATTCTGGTTGTTTATATATCTAATATATGTTTCATTTTTGTATATAAATTTGAATTATGACAGTATTTTGTTCTATTAGAATCTGCTAAATGTAATTATTTAAATAAGTAAATTATTTTGTGTTTATTATTTTATTAAAATAATTACTATAATAAAATCTGTAATTAATGAATTTTTAACAAATAGAATTAAAATCATCAATACTAATTTCCAAAAAATTAAGCATATTTTTGTCAATATATTAGCAGAATGAAGATTTTAGAGAATTATAAATTTAAGGCAATATTTGATAAAAAGAGAATTATAAATTTAAGGCAATATTTGATAAAAATTTATAATTTTTAAACTAATAAATAAAATTGCAATGATTGGCATGATAAGCATGCTATATTATATTTGAATTTGAAGATCACTTGGTACTTAGTGGCTCTACAGTCAAAATCCAATAGCAAGAAAGAAGCAAAATAGATAATAACTATCATAAATTATCACATTATAGTATTTATAATTATGTAATTACTATTTACTGCATTTTCACTTGTAGTTTCAATTATATAAATTTATATATAAAACTTTTTATTATTTAAACTTTAATTTATTACAGTGATTTTTTAGAAAATAAAATATTTATTGGAAATATTTTTGATCACATATGTTTCATCATCATTAGCCATTTTTCATTTACTCAAAAACATTTTTCAACAAATGAAAAAAGCCATTGATGAAATACAAATATGACATATTCCTAAAAGTATTATGTAAGTCAAATTTATATTTAAATTGGATTTATATAAATTATTATATAATTATTATGTCAAAATTAGAATAATATATGCTGTATATATAGTCTACTTAAAATGTATACAAAAGTAACAGATATATAATAATCATTATAGTATGATGCATTCATATCGCATTATGATTCAACAGTAAAGTTATGTGACAATAGTGAACGATTATTACTTATAATAATAAGTGTAATTGTTCACTATTGATAGTATCAAATTGATATTTCTCTAACATTTATATCCAGCAAAAGTATTTAATAGAATATAAATTGCCAAATTTTTAATTTCAAATCTAGTTAATAAAAAAATCAGAACAGTTTAAAAATAGCAAAAACAAAGTTGTTTTTCTAGATTATCACAATTCTAAAAGTTTTTGAAAGACATAATAATTAGTTGACAGATATATCTGCCATTGGCAAATGATAGTTAATATATTTTTACCTTGAGATGAAGTCAAAGATATATAACAGTAAATTTGACATGAAGATGAAAGTATATTTAACACAATCAGTGAAGAGAATAATCAAAAAAAATCATAAAACAATCAATTATTCATAATATATTATTATAAATTGGTAACAGAACATCTGAATAATGGAATTTTTCTATGAAATAATTTGATGACCCAGTAGGAAGAAAATATTTATTGAGATATGAATTAGAGATTATAAATTATTAAATAAAACAAAGTACAGTCACTGATTTATAAAAAATTTATAATAGATCAATTAATTGATGATGAAATGAATTTTTCATAAAAGCAAAAATTATCTTTGCAAATTGAAAAATAGATAAAAATTAGCACAGTTCATTAATCAAAAATTGGTAAAATAAGTGTTTATAAAATGAGAGAAATCTGAATGTTTTTAAAAATATTATCTTCGAATAGAAACATAATACATTATTAAATAGCAAAAATTACAAAATATAGATTAAAAAAACTTCATATGCAATGATGCTTAATCAGTTTTGATATTAATTAAACATTATTGAAAATTTATTTACCTGTCTTTTTTCAAATTTAGGCTTAGTATCTATTTCACTAATTATAAAAACATGGATAATTGCTTTTTCTTCAGCACAATTTTGTGGTATGCCATTATCACAAGCTTGTACAATAATCTATATTAAAATATTAATTTGCATTGGAAACATGAATGCAATAATTTTATTAAACTATAATAACAAAAATAACAAAACCTCATAGGAAGATTTAACATCTTTTCTAAGTTTTCTGTTAACATAAATTAACCCATTTTCATCAATTTTAAAGGTTTGTGTATATTCTTTGGTGTCAGGATCATCTTGAATTATTTCATATGTAATTTTTCCATTTGTTGTTTTATCTTTATCCAAATCTTCTGCTATTACTTTATAAATTACAGTAGGTTGAAAAGGGATATCATCTGAATTCTGTTTAAATATAAATTTTTAATATTAAAAATAATAATTTCTGAATTTTTAAAATTAAATATGTATTTATTTCCATTCAATTTTTTTGAATTTTATGCAGATTTACATGAAATAAATCTATATAAAATGCATCAAAAATTGAGTGAAAATATTTAATAATAATATGGTAATTTATTTATTTATTTAGTTATTATTATTATTTCAATTAAACTCATTTCTGATGATAAAGAGTTACGTATATTTCTTGGAATAATAAGAAATATCAATATTAATAATAAAAACCATTTAATGCGAATTAAAGTCTTTATTAATGTAGTTGACTCTCAATTAACTGAGGGGAATCAGAAAATTAATTTCTCTAGACACAAAAATTCCCACAAAATAAGCAAAAAATTAGAATTATTGATAATATGCATTTAATATATATATATAAAATTGTATACATATATATATTGAAATGTTTTATTACTTATTGAAAAATAAAACTAAAGATAGGAAAAAATAAACAAAGCACTATGTAGCAGAAATACGTTCATTTATATTCAATTTGAAATGTTTTCAACCATATTTTAGTCATCTTCAGCGAAAATCATTAAAACAAACTTACATAGAACAATGGAATGATTATAGAGCATAACAGCGCATATACATTTAAATTTAAGAAGATACAATTATACATAATAATAGGAGTTGATTATAAACAAATTTTACATATAATTTTATATTTTGTAATATAATTATAGTCTGATATAATAATTATATTGTAATTAATTAATTAATTAATTAAATAATGCATGCATAATGGATAGAATTAAATCACTGTGCTATGTAAATTTATAACCTATTAGCCAGCAGCTATGCATTTGATAGTTGACTGCCCGAATTATCATTAATTACATTTCATGACCAAATTATTCGTGTCATGAAATTTTACATATAATTTTACATTACAAAATATAAAATTATATTGAAAATCATTTTTATATTTTTTATAGTTTCTTAAACCAAACAATTACAACTACTAAGAAATATAATTATCAGATTTATATTAAACAATAGGCTTTTTTTCACTCTTTCTCATTGATAAATTTTTATTTAATTTTGATTCTTAAAAATTTTAAATCTGACATTTTTATTTTTGATAATTATGGATGCTGAAAAGTTTTAAAAAGTAATTTTTAAATTATATTTCATCTTACTGAATGATATAATTATTTTGGTTTCTTTTATTATAATTTTTTATTATGATAATTTATTATAAACAATAGATAACTTTTATAGTGTTTTACCTCAGGTACATATTTTCTTGGAGGTGGATTCTTAGGATCTGGATTCACAAATCTTGGTTTGTGTGTGTTCATATCATAAATGTCAATACAGAATTTTTCTGTACTATTTAATGGTGGCTCACCCTTATCCTTTGCCATGATTTCTATATTAAATTCTTGATGAAGATTTTCAAGTGATGAATTTACAAACAAAGTGTCATCTAATTCTATGTCAAAATAGCCTATTTAAAACAAAAATTATATAGTTTTTAATTAAAGGATGTCATTTTATAAATTGTCTTATTGCCAAAATCATTACCTGATGTATCAATCATAAAAAATTCAATTTCAGCATTTGGTGTTCCTTCTTTATCTTTATCTGTTGCTCGAATGGTTCCAATTATTTCTTTTATAGGAGATGTTTCTGGTATTCTCCAACATTTGTCATTTGGTATTATTTCTGGTTTATTATCATTGATATCAATTAATGTTATAATTACCTGAAGTTAATTAATTTTGTTTTTACAAAATAATGATAACTCAATGCTTTAAAATTTTTTCCATATAATGAAAGAAAAATTCTCAAAGTTAATCTTGTATGATAATATATTTATATAATTTTTAATATTTGCAGAATATAAATTCATATTATGAAAATTTGATATTGAAACAAATAAGTATAGTCATTACTGAATGATGATGATTATTCAATTTTAATAATTTACACCAGTGGTTCTCAACTTTTTCGAGCCTAGCACCCCTTTGGGTGAATACGATTGTTCTGAGTGCCCCCCGTCATCTTAACTCAATCCACCAAGGCACAAGGTCGAATGTAAGACTTGGACGAATCATGCATATATATATATATAACATTTTTCCCTGAGAAAGGCATTTTTTTTATTACCATACGCTTGCCTTCCTCAGTTTCCAAAAGAAATGGAACAGATAAGTGTTTCTGGATAAATATCTTCTTTCATTACAAAATATTGTATAAAACTCAGGACGTAAATGCAGAAAAAAGTTAGGTTTATTAAATGGCTGATCAAAAGAAATACTTAAGAAGCACCAAACTACTGTGCACAATTTTTGGTTGTCTATCGCCTCCCCTGATCGCCCCTTTTTGTTCCAGTGCCCCCTTCGAGAATGAGAACGCCCCCTGGAATTGCCCTTTTTTGTTCCAGCGCCCCTTTCGAGAACGAGAACGCCCCTGGGGGGCGATATCGCCCAGGTTGAGAATCACTGCTTTGCACGAACCAAAAAAATGTTGAACCAATAACTTATATTTTAGCAATGAAAATTTTTACAGAAATAGTTTATTGACCATCAAAGTGAATACTTTTTTTTGAGATCCTTGTATTTATTATTAGTAAAATATTTTTATAGTTTAAATAATAGATTTCAACAAAACAATTTGAAAATGAATAAATCATAAGAATTTTATAATGAAAAAAATATGATATACTTGAAAAAAGTGTAAATTAAAAAATAAAATTTTGAAATATACAATTAAAAATGGAATTGAATATATAATAAAAAGCAATTGCAATTAATACTGAAACTACTGTCATTATATAATGAATATTTATATTCATTTTATTTATAATACATTAAATAAATAACAAAAAAAAACTGTTTTTTTATTTTCTAAACTGCTTCTCACCTGAAACATTAGATATTCTTCAATGGATACAAAACATTTTAAATATATTCTAAGAATGCTAATGTAAAATGTAAATTCAATCATTTAAAAATAAAAATATTGAATTATAAATACAAATATTTGCTTATTAAAATTTATAAATATTAACTACATATACACCAATATTACAATTAATAAATATTTTTTGTTTACTATATGATATCCATATTTAAAATTACAAAGAATTCATTATATATTATTATATAATAAATTCACTATACACTATATTATTATATAGTGAATTCCAAATTTATGAATCACATGCCATGCTAAATTCCATATAATTAATCACATAAATTTCCTATTCCTTTTAGCAATTTTTGATGCTTTGTCTATGTAAGTTATGGTGATTGAAGAAACAAAGCATTAAAATGCTTTGTTTCTTCAATCAACTTATATTTTCCAAATCTAGTAGTAGTAGATAAAAGGGAGGAGCCCATACAGCTCAAGCACTGTGACCAACAATGATCTATTGTGCACCTTTCCAAATCTATAGGGATATTATGATCAGATTCCTGTTACATAATGAAGTATTCATCTTTTGTACTTTTTTATAATTCTTGTATTTGTAAATTCTCATTAATAGATTTCTTTTAGTATATCCAATATATATTATTGTTTTTTTTTTAGATCAGTATTCTTAATGGATATTTTATACCTACTCTGCATTTCATATACACTGACCAATTGTCCTCCTTTAAATGCTGAAATATTCTTTTGAATGCTATAAACTTACTAATGAATCTCTATGTTTTTTACTCTTTCTGTTCTGAGTGTTGAAAAATCCAAGTTTATAGATTCATATGATCATATTTGTGATTTTTTAAATTCTGTTCTCCAGATGTTAATTTTAATCAGTTCTTTAAATATAAAAAACATATTTAATAATCCTTTCTGAATAATCTCAAGAAATTTCAATATTTTGGTTAAAATAGTTCAGCAATGTTTATAAATTCTCAAAAAGATTGATCTAACTGGAATATATTTACATATCTATGGATTATCAAATCATATTGAAAGGAAAATATATATACAAATGCCATTTTTCTGTTCAAAAACAATGGGATCAGTAAAGCTAAATCTATACATTTTTTAGATGTTTATATAGTAAGCAAATAATGTTATTGTTTATTATTAATATTGATATATCAGTATATATATTATATACACATAAAATACAAATACATACTTATTAGTATAAATTATAAATATATATTTATAAAGTTTAATAAATACATACAGCAATACCTCGCATAGTTCGGTTAATTGGCTCCTCTTTCTTACCGGACTGTTCGAGTTATGTAATCTATGGTAAAGATTATAATTGGTTCCAAGAAATTTTCGATTTGCATATATGTTTTTTTTAAATCGTAAATTCTTACATTAATAATTATTAATGTAAGAATTTACAATTAATACAAGTAGTCATAAAAACAATTTATGACTACTTGTATTAATAATACTAAATACAAATAGTCATAAATTGATGACTACTTGTATTTAGTATTACTTAAACCAATTATTAATTGTTCAAATTATATCTGTTAATTTAATATAATAAATCTTATACAATGCCTATATGGTATAAGATTTATTATATTGAATCAGTAGATATAATTTTCCAAAAAAGAAGACTAAATATTGTAAATATTTTCCTTCTAATTATTTCTTTCACACTTGTAACTTGAAAGATATAAAAACAGCTTATGGTGATAAAAAAAGTATGGAATTTAAAAGGCACTTTTGTGATATGAATCCATCTTCAGTTTCTTTGAAGAATAAACAATTAAATATAACTATATTATACTAAACTCTACTACAATATATACAACTTAAAAAATATATATACATTGAGAAACATACACTATCTGTGATTGTATAGCATGGACTGTTAGGTGTCCTGACTGTGTCGTCTATTATATATCATTCATATGGCAATATACTTCTGTCTGATGTCACTTAGAGAGAGATCACCTACCACATGTGGTAATTATTTCAAAGCTTCATTAAGAATTTCTGCATCTTTTTTTTTATTATTTATATCTTGCATTCTCTCATTTTGCACTAATGTCTTTGCATAAAGCAAATTCAAATAAAGTGTTGCTTGTTTCTAACATTTTATTTGAATTAATCTTATTTCTAATATTGATATTATCATCATTAATCTTAATTCAAAATTTAGATTCCTTTACCATAATTGATGATGCATTTTTATATCAATGTTTTTTTTTCAATCATTTTAAAGTATAGTAGAATTTTTAAACTTAATTCTTTCTTTCCAAAAAGCATTCAAACCATTTCATAAATTTATTTATTTATTACACCAATTTTAACAATTTTTTCAATCATTTTAAAGTATAGTAGAATTTTTAAACTTAATTCTCTCTTTCCAAAAAGCATTCAAACCATTTCATAAATTTATTTATTTATTACACCAATTTTAAATTATGAACTTTTTTTATTTGACAGTATTATTTATTAGTACTTTAAGTCCCCAACTTCTATGGTTTCGACTTATGCGGTTTCAGAAATACAGAGATGCATAAGTTATTTTTGTCGAATTTCTATAGAATGAAAATTAAAAATTCTTTAAACAATTTATTTTTTTGCAAAAATATCACTTATGGCCTTAAATTTTCTTATGTATGCTTAAAGTATGCTCATAAATTTCATTTGTCCATTCTGTTTGATACTGTGCCCATTAGTGTATATCAAATTTAAGCATTGCTGGACTTATGCAGATTTTGATTTATGTGGAAATTTTTTGGATGAATTAATTATATAAGTCATGGACCTATTGTATTAAAATTATTAATAAATATACTCAGAATATGTTTATATAAATTTTTAATAAATTCTGACATCTAATAATTATTATTGTTTTTTACCTCTCTGATTGTATTAATTTATTTTTTATTCCTATTATTCAAATTAATTTTTGTTAATGTTTATGATGCGATAGGACTAAATAACGTAGATACATAAAATGTAACAGCTTCTAGCTGAAAAATTGTTACTTATGATTTAGAAATTTTGTAAAATGCATTAACAGAATCATATTTATACAATAATGAACTGTAACACCTGGTAAACATTTAAATGTCAATGTGAGGTCTTTGCTGGATATTTATTTGTGAAATATCCTAGCAGAGATTGCCTTCATCAAATACAAGTGTAGAATGCTAGATGCTCGTTTGAGAAAACCAGCTAAGGAGGGCCATAGAAAGTCGAAAACATTACCAGCGGGTATTAGTGAATGTACTATATATCTAATAATAAAATAGTGTATTTTTCCTGCTTAAAATGCTTGTAATTCTTTATAATCATATATATTGTCTGTTTTGAGTTAATATCGTATTTTAATATTGAAAGATATAAGCAAATTTTATAATATTACCTGTGTATGATTAATATTTTGATCAAAACGATCAAATGGGTTATCATAAGCTTGGATATTGATTCGATATTCTTCTTTAATTTCTCGGTCTAAATCTTTTAAAACAGTAATTATTCCCTAAAATAAAATTTTTATTTTCAAAAATTCTTATATTCATGTTTGTTTTTATTTCAAATTAATTTCTTACTGTTTTATTTTCCATTTGAAAATGATAATCATCACTATGCATATCTGATAACTTAAAATAGACTAAACCTTTGTCCTCTGAATCTTTATCTGTTGCATTTATTTGAATAACAAATGTGCCTTTTGGTTCATGTTCTTTTATTTTTGCTTTATAAGGCTCTCCTACAAATTGAGGTGTATTATCATTTTCATCCAATATTTCTATGCTAACTAAGGCTGAAGAATTTCTTGAAGGTACACCATTATCTATAGCAAAAACAGAGAAATTCATCCATTGCTTTTCTTCATAATCTACTTCTTTGATAATCTTTAGTTCTCCTATAAAGTAATATTAATTTTATTTAATAAAAAATAAAAAAAATAAATTAAACTTCAAAATGTATTTTACCTGAATTATTATTTAGATAAAAGTAATCACTTTTTTCCTTCAAACTGTAAGTAATAGTATTATTCTCATCAATATCCTTAGCCAATATAGAGAATAACATGATATCCTTTCTATTTTCAGAAACTTTACTGATATATCCTTCCCTGGTATTGTTATTTACAAAGAATGGATCATTATCGTTTTCATCTAGAATAATAATTCTGAAATGCACTAAAAAAAATGAAAAAATTTATATATAAAAAAATATATAAACTGATATATATCATAGTATGTTCTAAAAAATCAGCACATACTATGAAATATTGTATGTATTGTTTGATTTAACTGATTTAATTTTAGGGAACCATTCTGCTAATTTAATTGTCTCTAATTTCATTTAGACACATTTTGATGAATAACTGAAACCAATGTAATTCTTTGAATTTGAACATAAATCTAAAAAGTATCTTAAATAATAGACTAGAGTTCATATTTAGAGCTTATACATATATTCCTCACTTAACGACCGAGTTCTGTTCTTATGTCTTAATTGTAGAACAAATTGGTCAGTAAGCAAGTAACTTGTTTGTATATATTTAGAACAAGTTACTTGCTTAAGTTCTCATGGCTACGAAGACATTTATATCTTAATTATATACAAAGTATTTTTCATCATCAGATTTTTGGAACTACAAATGCAGGAATTACATGCAATAGAAGTTGTAAGTGACTCATATGGGCAAAATTGAAATTTTTCATAAAAAAAAAAGGTTGTAAGTTCAAGCAGTCATTAAACAAGTAGGTTGTTAAGTGAGGAGTGCCTGTATATAATTATTATATTGTATTATAATATTATATAATATGATAATAGTAACTAATATTTATTGCATACTTAAGTATAATTTTAAACTTAAGCATATTTAATATATTATAATATAATAATAATATTCATATATTATAACTATATAATATTGCACGATATATATAATATCATAACAATAAGTAATATTTATTGCCAGAGCCATAACTAGGGTACACAGCGCCTGTAGCAAGGGTCAAACTTGCGCCCCACATTTTTTGCACTTAAAGATAACAATTTAGCCTTTGTTAAGGGTGCAACTTGGCCGCTCTTACCCATGAATTATCTCTTCCAAGAAATAAAATGAAAGAAAAACACAACGCTACGTCTGCGAACGTTTATCGAAAAAATTTGCGCCCCTAATCAAAAAAATTATTAAAAAATTTGCGCCCCTAATCAAGCTGCGCTGTGGCGAATGCCGCTTTCGCCATGCCCTAGTTAAGGCCCTGTTTATTGCATACTTAAGTATAATTATATTTATGTATATAATAAATATTACTTACTGTTAAATATAATACAGGTACTTAATTACACTTAATAAATAATAAGTATACTTATTTAACAATAAATAATATACTTATTAAATAAGTATACTTACTATTTATTACCATTAGGTACTTATTGCTTATTAAGTCTAATTAAGTCCTATATTTAACAGTAAGTAACATTTATTTCATATTTAAATATAATTATACTTAAGTATGCAATAAATATTACTTACTATTATGATGTTATGTATATTATGTAATATTATATTATTTATTATTAAAATGATTGTTATGCAGAAGTTAATTTTCTCAATGTCAGTCCAAGAAGATACCGCCCGGTCCACCGGGCGTACCTCTAAAGGCCCTTGTGGCTGGGGGATACTCTCCCCCATGGGGAGCTGAGAGGGCTGTGCCCAGGAATCCAATACGCTATCTGCTTGAGCGTGAAACTAGAGTCTAAAACTATCACCCTGAGCTTGTGGGAATTACTACAGAAAACGAAAATGAAAGTTATGACACACCTGTATAACACTAAAGGACAGTCGATTGGTTGACTCGACACCAAAAAATCAAGTTAATGCTTCATCCAAATCATTCATCAATGATGAAAATAAACCGTGGAAGGGTTTGTTTTGCTCCACCATTCGTTACGTTCATTCAAATCAATTTTTGTAAACACGAAAATTCAAAATGCTGCTTGCATAGTAAACTGGTTAGGAAAATACGGGAGTCCGTAATGTTCAGAGTTTATAACCCCGTTCACTAGGAAAGAGTGGCGCTGCTGATACGCGACCACAATTTAACATTGACCTTCCACGCTTAACTATATAACCGCTTTGGTCACTAAGTTGGCTATCTTAGTGTAGAAGATCTTTGTATATAACCGCTTTGCATACAAAGGAATGGAGCCACTGGCGGTCTTGCCCCACCTCGTACACAGATTAAGAGATAATCTCTAGTCTCGTAGCCACTCTTTTTTGATATTCTTTTCAAGAGATTCGTATTTCGGAAGTTAAAAGTCGACTAGAACTCCCAGAGTGAGGAATAAAAAATAATTACAAAAATATTTGTAAGCAAATATTTACCATTAGAGGGCGTAATAACGATTATTTAGAACTAAAATCGTTGATTGAGAATAAATGATTGGTAGTATAGAAAATTGTAAGGATATAAGGAAATTGAAGTTTTCTTTTAAATTTTTGAATAATATTTTACTATTTTTTTAATGTGATATTTTTTATTTAGAACAATATGTCAGTAAAAGAAGATTATCTCGGAAAAGTTAAAGAAAAATATTCAGAAATTAGGAGACTTATCGATGAAGAAAGTAAAAATGATCCAGTAACTAATCCTCACAAATCTAAATATGAAGCACGAAATCTTCTCCAGCAACTTGAATCTGATTTTAATGTTAATAAGAATGAATATCAGAATGAAGATTCAAGTTTATCCATTCAGTTAATATCGTTAATATATTATGATTTAGGAGTAATATCTGTTGATACAGAAGAAACATCTGAAGGTGAGGATTATTTTAAGAAATGTTTGGATTGCATTGGAGATTGTGGCTTCCAACCAAAATATTGTATCTTGTATATGAAAGCTTTGAATCAATTAGGAATATTGTGGTCTGTACGAAATGAGTTTAAAAAAGCTTGTGAATATTTAAAAAAAGCTGAAAATGTATATAGCCAATATTTCAATGAATATCCTTCAACAGTACCAATTGATACAGTTAAATTATTTTTAAATAATGCTAATGATGAACAAGGAAACATAGTTTTTGAGAAGGTTTATACACATACTTTATATTACTTGGCACAAGTATATAAAAATTTAGAAGAAAATGAAACTTCTGCTCTCTACTGTTTTAATACTCTTCGGAGACAATTAGAGAATAAAGATTATGATCCAATTGAATGGTCATTAAATTCTGCAACTCTTTCTCAATATTATTTTGCAAATGATAATTTATCTGCAAGTAGACATTTTATGGCTTGTGCTGAATATATTTTATCAGTTTATGAAAGTGAAATTAGCAGAAAACATAAAGAAAAAAATAATGAAGAACAATGGGAAAAAATAAAACATTGCAAAGCCTCAATTTCTAGATGTTGGATTAATTATGGCCTTTTTATTTTTGCAATTTCTGAACAGGAATTATTAAGAACTGCAAAGAATGATGATGACTTCAAAGAAAAAGATGAAAAAAAAAAATTATCAAATAATTTAGAAGAGCAATATGTACTTATAAATATATCTGAAGTAAGAAAATTAGAACTAAGTATTACAAATGAATATCTTCCTAATTTTGACAGAGCTAGAATACTTTTCCACTATATGCAAAATTGGTTAAAAATAGCAAAAGAATATTTTACACTTGATGGTCATACCACTGATTATGTACAATTAACTCAAGATTCAAGCCGTTTGTATAAATTATTAATTGCTTTTGAATCTGATGCTGATCGTCAATGTAAAATGCATAAAAGAAGAATTGATCTGTTAGAAGAAGTTTTAGAACAGCTAAATCCTCAATTTTATTTATTATGTTGTAGACAGTTAATGTTTGAATTAGCAGAAACATATTCTGAAATAATGGATATTAAATTAGATATTATGAAAAAAAATGAAAATAAAAAATCAGATAGTCATGCTATCAAGAAAGTGAATGCATTAATTATTAAATCTATTCATTATTTTGAAAAATTTATTGACACACTAAAAGAAAATAATAAATTACCTGAAAAATATTCTGAAGACATTGTTCGTCCTGCTCTTGTTGCACATTTTTGTATTGGAAGACTTTATTCTAAATTTTTTGCTGAACCAGTAAGACAACTAGAAAATATAGTGTTAACTGAAAAATATTATAAATATGTAATTAATTATATTAAAAAGTATCCTTCCCAAGAAGAATCAATAAGAGAAGAACTCCCTCTTATCAAAGAAATGGTGGAATTAATACCTGGAAAAATGAAAACTATTTCACGTGGACCCATTGCTCTATGAAAAAATTTCTTATATGGATTGTAAGTTAATATTTTAAATTAAGTTAAATTTATGAAACAAAAAATATAGGTATTCCTTTAGGTACAAACAATGCATTTAAAGTACAGGCATATCTCATTTTATGGCACTCTGCTGATATAGTGCTTTTCAATTATATTCCATGTTTTTATATCTCAAAAGGAAAATAAACTGTGACTTATTACAAAATAATAATAAGTATATAAACATAAATTGATACATAAACAGATTGGGCCCAGAGCCCTCCTGGAAAACTGGAGGTGTGAGAACTTCCAAGATATAAGTAAATGCTTCATAATGCAGTCATCCAGCCAAGAATTTTTAGGGTTAGTGCACACTTAATAATAGAGTGAATATGTTTTTAGGCATTTATATGCATTAGTAGATGAAAAAAGTCTATGATTTGCTTTATATCTGTAGTCTGGAATGTAACTGCTGTATTAATGAGATATGCCTGTATATTCATAAATTTAAAAGTTTATAACACAAAAGTTACAATGAATCAGAAGCAAATCCATGAGAGCCAGAGAACTAAATCCATCCAAATAAAGTAGAAAAAAATTTAATATAAAATAGAATTGGTTTAATATTAAAATAATAAATGTACTAGTAAACAGGGTTGCAGAGTTGGATAGCAAATGATCTAACTCTGACTCCACCTTTTAAAAAAAAATCTGACTGACTCCCTAAAATACGTAAGGTCCAACTCCCGACTCCGGGCAGTTTAAAATTCCAATTCTGACTCCACCCTAAAATCTTTGACTTCTGACTCCGACTCTGTAACCTTGCTAATAAATAGAGAATTTGCTTATAATTGTACTCTTTATGGAATTATTTATGGATTTATAGTTAAGTTGAATCTAGAAATGCAAAATGTTATATACCTAATCTTCAATTTACATGTTATATACCTAATCTTCAATCTTTTAAAAAGTATATAAATTGAGACTAACATTTGTACAGAAAATAGGGGTAGATCCCATAACTCGTAGATTTGTTCTGCAAAAGTACTATGTAAATAAAAAGTATATAAATTGAGACTAACATTTGTACAGAAAATAGGGGTAGATCCCATAACTTTCAATTAAATAATTTGTGTATTTTTTAAAATAAATTTTATCACTATTTTTATGTATAGATAAACAACAAAAATTTTAGGATAATAAATGGGATATAGTTAAAAAAAATGAAAGCACGAAACTTTCTAATTGTATGAAAACAAGAGTATATTCTATATCTTCACTGATTAATATCTTAGTCCATTCTGTTAGTGGGAGGACTTAAGAATTGTTGCATATAACACTTAATAGAAAATAATTTATTGACAAAATTAAAGTGATTGCCTATTTTTTTATTTATATATCTGTTTTATGTATATATATAAAACAGAGACAAGAGGTTCACAACTTTAGCAGCTAATTTGTTCCTGAAGTAGGCTCATTAAATAAGAACTTGTAGATTGTGAATCAATTTCCCATAGACATAATGTTAAAATCAGGAGTTCCATTCTCAACAATGAAATTTGACCATAATAAAATTAAGTAAAGATCAGCAAAATCAATAGTATATGATTAAACAATGATTTATTTTTCTAAATAAATGAAAATGTAGCCTATAAAATCAAGTAAATTATGACGATAAAATATTTATCATACGAATATTAAAAAATTTTTATTCTTCATCATTAACATCAATAAATGATTAGATGAACTTTTATACAGTGAATAATGCTTTAGAAACAACTCAGGAATGAATTTGATTTGCATAATTTGCTGGCGAAACAATGGCAGCTAGAGCATGCACCATTACTATATCCATCATTTTGATTTTTTTCAATCTTATAACAGATAATGGACTTTTTGCTATAAACCAAGTTATATTATATTGTATAGCTATATATATCGGGTTGGCAATCTTTTTCAATAGGAGGGCATATTTCAGAAATGTGGGAGTTCGGTGGGCACTATAGGAATTTAGCGAGCACTGCAGTATGCAGTGGCTGGATATAGTATATGAGGATAGTGGGGGCAGAAAATAGTTCACTATATGCGGCATCAGATGTCTCTAGTACTCTAAAATTAATTCATCTAGTCATATAATGTTACATAGATGTTGCCAAGATTCAGTTTTTTTCAAAAATTTAATTGGACAATTCGTACAATTGTTAAAATGGTGAAGGTAAAATCAAAGTGTGCAATTGTAAAGAATTTTTACTAAAATTATTCACTATAACTACGAGTATTTATTGTTCAAATATCTAAAATTTAGATTTCAGATATTTGAATGGCAGGCACTTAAAAATTGTTTCATGGGCACCGCATCTCTGACCCCTGATATATATGGTTTTAAAAGCCTTTTCAAGAATGTTTAGCATTTATTTATTCCAATTAATATTCATATTTTCAAATTTTTTGATATTTGGAAAAAATTCATAAACTTGGGAGGGAACTTCCTATATATATAAGATAGGTATAGCCCAACAGAGAAAAAAAGAAATAGAAGTTTTTATTAAGATTAAAGGAAGCTGTCTATAGGAGTGGACAGCACACTAGATGAAAAGAGATAGGGCAACCAAAAATTTAATAGGTTCATGAGTGCCTGCATTGGGAAGATTATTAATTAGTAAACAAAGATTTACATTGAATACATTGATAATTACAGTAGTCTGACTTTGCCAAGATGGATTAAGACATACACTAAAGTCAATAGTAATGGACTAATAAAGAAGAGTAGTAGAATAGTTGTCCACTTATGTAAGAATGATTGGTCTGAGTTTAGTTCCTGCTAGAGGTGAATTCCATTTCAAGAGCTGCAGATTTGGTAAGGATGTTCCCTAGAGTCTTGAAGAATTCTCTATTTTCAATAAAGTTTTGTAGATTGCAAGACCAGTTGAATCCAGCCATGATGGTAATTCTTTCAAGTTGTTTTCTCTTGTCAAGAAATTTGTTACAGTTAAAAAGATAGTGTTCAACGTTTTGAATTTCTTGAGTTCCACAGTCACAAAGGTCTTCACTGTTGAGTGCAAAAAGTTTAAGATAAGCCTTCAAATTTCCATGGCTGGTCAACAGTTGGGTGAGTAAGAAGTTGGTGTTGAAGTGTTTGTTGTTGTAGAATTTGGCTATGTCAGGAATGAATTTATGGCAAAATCTGCCAGTAATGGAAGAATCCCATTGTTTTTGCCAATGATCAAAACTTTTAAAATGAATGTAATTGTTGATGCAAGACATTTATGTTATAAATTATATATATATAATGTAATTAACAGTACTAATAATACAGTGGTGCCTCGCAATTCGACAGTTGAGTTTTGCAGGAAGGCGCATGCACGTGCATGGAGTTGTGTGATGTCATTTGTTATTTGCAATGTTATTTGTCAGATCTGATTAGGCTGCTTGGTGTTTGCTTGTGTTTGTTTTAATTTTCAATTCTGCATTTTTCAGAATGTAAAAAATTTACGCATCCATAGTTATTGTTATTTTTTGAGTGAAATTTAAAGATGGGTTTAAAGAGAACTGAACGGAAGAATAATTCAGGAAAGAAGAATCTGATTGAGCATAGAGAAGAAGAAAGAAATTGTAGATAAAATGCAGAAAAGTAAAATAATTACAGATGTAGCTCAAGAATATGGCATTCTAGAATAACTTGGCAATGTTTTGCAACAAAGAGAGAAGATTATGGGTGCTGGAATGTTTGCTAGAGCACAAAAAATTTCTGAAAAGAATAGATCTTTAATCAGTTAAGAGATGGAAAAGTTGCTTCTCATCTGGATTAGATAAAAAATAGATAAAGGGAGATCCAGTAACTCAGGCAGTGATCTGTGAGAAGACTAGGTTAATTTTCGAAAAATTAGAAAAGTTTTCTTTTGTAATTTTTCGAAATAAACCTCCAAAATAAACCTTAGATCAAACTGCAAAATTTAAAGCAAGTCGAGGCTGGCTTCATAGATTCAAAGGTAGAACAGGATAAAGAAGACTTCATTCAATAATAAATTGTGTTGTATGTTGTGTATAAAATAGTGTATTTTGTAATTTAGTGTGTTATACAATAGTAAAACACATATAATAAAGTAAATAATATACCATATCTCTCTCACCTCACCTATTAGGGGAGTGGGAGGGGGACTGATAACGAATTAATCTATTTTACATAGTCTTATACGGGAAATATTGTCTCGCAATTTGACAATTTCTTAATTTGACATTAGTTCGGCAATGGATTAGTGTCGAATTGCGAGGAACCATTGTATTTGAATGTTACATAAATATTAAAGATTATGTAAATAATCATTTTTATGTTGTACAGTACAGTGGGTGATTGGTTAACAAACAATTCGGATAACGAACACTTTTTCGAAAGATTTTTATGTTTGGATAACGAACACCTCACAGAACAAACTGTGGGACCCACAGACTGAGAGAATGGTAGGTCAGCCCGATGGTTGCATGGTAAAGCTGTGGCTTAATATTCTGGAGGATCTGGGGGTACCACTCCTTCAATTTTTCAGGAGGGATTTGGGTCTGGCTCGTTGAAACACATCTTTCAATCTTCCGGTTGATCCCATCATGGGTGTTGGTCAGCCTGTGATGATGGAACTCTACAAGTGGCTGCCGCCAGATAAAAATATTCCATGAGGATATTTCAGCTTAACTAACCTAACAGAATGACAGGCTTAGGCCTTGTGCGGACTTATGGGTAAGGATGGAAGAACAGTAGATTTTCCCGATTAAAATGAACTCGGAGACAACGTAAAACAAATCAAAGATTTATTAAAGAAGGTAGGAGAGAGATTTTGCAATTTTTCAGTCTTAGAATGGCACCCATATCAGGTTGAAGTCAATAGGCTTGGGAATCTCTACCATGACAATGCTATTAATCAGTTCTGAAATATCCTGAAGGAGAGAGAAAAGCAATTGATATTAGACAGATTCTTTATCGGAAAATAAACATAATAGATTAAAATGCAAAAATATGTATGTATATATTATTGTTATTACATATAAATAAACGTCGTAAGAAATTATATAATTTTTTATTTGTTTTTTTGGGTCTCCGGAACGAATTAATCAGATTCTCACAAAAATCTATGGTAAATTGATGATTGGTTAACGAACAATTCGGATAACGAACATTGTCTTGGAACAGATTGTTTGTTAACCGATCATCTACTGTATATATAGAAGTATATATATATATATCAAAATCCCAGCTGGCTCACTAACACTGATGGTATTAGTGAGCCAGCTGGGATTTTGTATTATTTGTTGTTGTTATCTGTTGTCCAAAATGTTTTTGTCATTATCTTAATCATTAATATTGGATTTAAACTATATTAAAATGAAATTTCAGTGTGTAAAACAAAAATTCAATATCATATTCTTCTACCATACTATTCAAGTACTGTGTAAGTCAAAGATTAGGTGTACAGTAGGGCTTGATTAGTGCGAATAATGGGTCTCACGAATTTCTTGCACTATTCAAATTATTAACTATATGTTAAATATGGTAATTGGTTCTTGCTTTGTGAGATTCCAGCCATTAGCCAAGTTCACGATGAATAACCCCAATAAACTTAACACTAACTGTTTAAGAAATTACACGATGAATAACCACAATACTAACTGTTTAAGAAATATTTATTTTCTCTCGATGAATAACCACAATACTAATTGTTTGAGAAATATTTATTTTCATATTTTACATTGTTGTCCATCATCTAAATTAATAACTTATCAGGAATTGCGTCTCATATCATTATTAAAAAATGTTCTTCCTTTTATATATTTCAATACTTTTTAAAAGAGAAAATTCTTTACTATACTGTATGTATACGATGATAAAGCTGAATAATAATAATGTTAAATAGCTAACGGCAAAAAAGCTCATCTTTCTGGTGTTTCACCCCTCTAAAGCCAAGTGCTCATTCTTGGATTGCTCCTCATCCAGTTTTACTAACTGAAAATTAACATTAATTTGTTAATTGACATCATAAAAGGGGACGGACCTTGATTAGTAAGACTGGTCTATGCTTACAACTTGCATTAATCGAATATTTGCTTGCACTAAGTGAAAAATGGTGTCATTTTTATAAGTTGCACTATCCAACTAACATTCATAAGTTGCACTAATCGAATATCGCATTATTCAAACTCGCACTAATCAAGGCCTATCTGTATAATAATAATTGCATTTCCAAATCTTCCAATTAAGTAAGAGCTGTATTGTACATATATGATATTTATACGATCTAAATATAAATGTACTATATTTTGGCAATATTTAATAATAACAAGCAATACAAATAACTTAAATATTTAATGTATCATATCATTATATAAAATGTATGTAAGTGGTTAAACTAATTAATATTATCTTAAATCAAATTTTCTGAAATAAATGTCCCATAGTATAAGATACTGTCTAGTTTTATCACATTTTCTATCAAAAACAATCTAATTGGGTCATTCCATATAAAATCAGCCAAATTTGAACAAAGTGGTTGCTGCATGATTTTTGATTTTAATGAATTTTGGCATGTTGTTTATGTATATTCCCAAAGGCTCAAAAGTATTCTTATTTACTTTAAAAAAAAAATTAATTTCTGAGATATGAGAAAGAATATGTATGGAGGCAGACTAAAATTTTGTATATTTTGTACTTTTTATAATCGCCTGTAGTTTGTGATTAGCACCAAGAGGTGGAAGTATCACTTAAAAGCATATAAAATGAGGTTTTCAACCTTGTATATTTTGAATTTAAAAAATCCTAGGATTAACTAGTGTATTGACACCAAACTCTGCAGAGGAAGATTGCATTTTTTCATAACTTAAGAGTTTTTAACAGTAACACAAACAGAGATAACAAAGTTTTTTCTTAATTTCTCATTACTCAAGCATAAGCAGATTTAAAATAAAAATTATGAACCTTATTCTTTTATTCCTTCATATTAAAAAAAATGGTCAAACCTGGAAAAAATTTAAAATTTACCAACTTTGAAGATAAAAATTTCTTTGTGGGAGTGCCGCAAAAAATCTGAAAATTTTGTGGTTTATACTACATTTAATATAGATTGAAATAATAACAAATTTGAGTTTGGCTTTTCTTCCATTTTTGTGGGAGACGTAATCAAACTCAGGGAAAATGCAATTAATATTCCGTATTAATATCATAAGAAATCCCAGTCCGAGTAAAACATATCTGGCAGATATTTTTAATTCACACCACTTTTGAAGTTAGGTAACTCTTTCTTATGATTAAATAAATTTTGAGCTATTTTTTATTAATTTTTGCAATTTTCTGTTCAAACTATCTGGCAACTTAGCAGAAGAGTCCATTGTTGCTATATAAAGTGTTGCCAGATAGTTTGAACAGAAAATTGCAAAAATTAATAAAAAATAGCTCAAAATTTATTTAATCATAAGAAAGAGTTACCTAACTTCAAAAGTGGTGTGAATTAAAAATATCTGCCAGATATGTTTTACTCGGACTGGGATTTCTTATGATATTAATACGGAATATTAATTGCATTTTCCCTGAGTTTGATTACGTCTCCCACAAAAATGGAAGAAAAGCCAAACTCAAATTTGTTATTATTTCAATCTACATTAAATGTAGTATAAACCACAAAATTTTCAGATTTTTTGCGGCACTCCCACAAAGAAATTTTTATCTTCAAAGTTGGTAAATTTTAAATTTTTTCCAGGTTTGACCATTTTTTTTAATATGAAGGAATAAAAGAATAAGGTTCATAATTTTTATTGTAAATCTACTTATGCTTGGGTAATGAGAGATTAAGAAAAAACTTTGTTATCTCTGTTTGTGTTACTGTTAAAAACTCTTAAGTTATGAAAAAATGCAATCTTCCTCTGCCGAGTTTGGAGTGTCAAAACACTAGTTAATCCTAGGATTTTTTAAACAAAATATACAAGGTTGAAAACCTCATTTTATATGCTTTTAAGTGATACCTAATCCACCTCTCGGTGCTAATCACATAAAAGACTACAGGCGATTATAAAAAGTACAAAATATACAAATTTTAGTTTGCCTCCAAACATATTCTTTCTCATATCTCAGAAATTAAATTTTTTTTAAAGTAAATAATAATACTTTTGAGCCTTTGGGAATATACATAAACAACATGCCAAAATTCATCAAAATCAAAAATCATGCAGCGACCACAATATACATAAACAACATGCCAAAACTCATCAAAATCAAAAATCATGCAGCAACCACCATTGGCTGATTTAAAATGGAATGACCCAATTAATGCTTGTTTTTGATAGTAAATATACAATATAAGTTCCAGCAGAATAAGTCCCATAAAAGGTAATGGAAGAATTTTTTTGGAAATTCTGTTGTCTTGAAATATACTAACACATTAAATAATTCTCTAATATATTTTGCTAGATTATTTTGTCATTTTAGATTTAAACAACAAAAAGTTTTTTAGCCTGAGCCATTCTGTCTATTGAAATTTTTTTAAAACATTATGCAAAAGTTTGTAACTAGAATGTCAATTAACTGAACTGTTAATTGTCCAAATCACTATTACCCAAAAAAATACAGTACAGTATCTACTTTTAGTGCACAGATTATTATACAAGTTACTCTTGCCATTTAATGCATTTTTTCCAATTATTTGAAGATATGAGCAGTATAACAGAAAAGGTCTTAAATAAATAAAATATACATTGTATTTGTACATTATCCATTTTTCTTCTGCTATTACTACATTTAGCATGTTAACAAGAACTAAATTTATTTTTAAAAAAATGTTTTATGAAATCAAGTTGTCAATAATGTAATTCAAAAAGGTTTGAAGAACACAAAAAAAATAGAAAATAAAACCAAAAAATAGTATTATTACAAAGATTAATATATATAAAATGGAAGTTAACTGGATGGAAGGCTAGCCAAACATGGAAGAACCAAAATAAGGAAAAAATCAAAAATACAATAACTCACTATTTTATTAATTAAAAATTAGTGTAATTAAAAAATTAATTAATTAATTTAATGTAATTAAATAAAATAGTGAAGCTTGGAAATGTTATCATAAAACAAAGAGGGTTAAAAATTAACTTATTTTTAATCCTATTTAACTTAATATGTCTATATTAAGTTAAATAGTTTTCGTTAAAAATAAATATGTTATTGCAAAAATAGTGTTTAAGTTTAATTAATGTTCTTTAATGCATGTGTGTTGAATTTTTAAATCTTATGGTAGAATTTGTTCAACATTCGAAATTTATATTAAAATTTTATAACAGGAAGACAAACAATTGCTGAAAATGTTATCTTGTTAATTTGATTTTGTACAAATTTTCAGAAAAGTAAATTTAATTTCTGCTAAAGTTCTAGATGTGAAATTTATTATTAAAATATACATTGTTTCTTTAAAGTGTTTTTTTTTTTTGTTGTTATTTATAAACCAGTTCCTTAATTTTTTTATAATACTTCATTCAGTACAATCCCAATTAACCAAAGTGAATTTTTTTTATTTGTAATTTTTATAATAAAATAGTTGCAAATAAAATTAAAAATATTTAAATTATACAACAAAACACTTTTAATTTTATGTACAACTATTTTATTACAAAAATAAAACAATCAACATGAAGTGAATGACAGTTCATTTTTAAATTATATAATCAAAATAATTACTGTATATTCAAAAGTAGGTTTTAACCTGAAAATAAAGTGTACATCATTGTGTTAAACTGTTCAAATCCAGTTTATTTAATAATAATTTACCAAACCTTTCATGTTCTCAAAGTTTTTGATTATCCAAAGTACTCTCAATACACATTGCTTTGGATAATCAGAATACTATTATATCGAGGCACCACAGTGAGTCTAAGCCAAGTACAGTAGTCACTGACTGACTATTATTACCGGAGTCTCAAAATTCAACTCGCTGTAACTTTGGTCCTAACTTAAATATTATTAATCTGACAATTGCATTTGAGAAAAGTATTCAATAGGATAGAATGCCAAATTTGAAGTTTGCTATCTAATTAATAATAGAATAGAGTGGTTTAAAAATTGCAAAAATCGACAAAAAAGCATCATTTTTCTTTTCCTTCTTCTTCTCCTATGCAGATATCTTTACAGGTCTCATTGCTTAACCGATATCAATGAAATTTGGAATACAGGTGTTTCTTAGTTAAGGACCCCTGAAAATTTGAGCACACTCGGGTCAAAACAAAGGGGGATCCGATTTCCATAAATGCCTTTACATATTGCATTGCATAACCGATTTTGACCAAATTCAGAATATAGGCATAGCGTAGTTTATTTAAAACCATCTAAAAATTTTGGCCCAGTTGGGCTAAAATTAAAAGGTGTAGAAGCATGATTTTCTTCTCTAGAAATGTCTCTATAGGTCACATCATTTGACCAATTTTAAAGAAATCTGGGATGTAAATGTGATTTATGTTAATTAAGCCTTTCTAAGTAGTGCATCCAATAGGACCAAAATGAATAAAGTAGGAAAGTTGTTTATCACTAACTCTCTTACTTCTCATCCCGTTCAACCGATATCGATGAAATTTGGGAAGTAGGTATTCCTTAGATTACTTGAGATCCTCTAAAAGTTAGAGCATAATTGGGCTAAAATAAAGATGGCAAATGCTGTTTTCCATAGATTTTTTTCTATATATTACATTGTTTAAATACTTCTCACCAAATTTGGAATATAGGCATAACCTAGCTTAATTAAAATCTTCTGGGAATTTTGACACAATTGGGCTAAATTTAAAATGTTTAGATGATGATGATCCTCTTCTGTAGAAATGTCTCTATTATATCGTATCGTTTACACAATTTTGAAAAAACAAAAATGTAAATGTTACTTATGTTAATTAATATGCGACCAAATTTCATATATTTTATGTTTGTTTATTATTTTAGTAAATTTCTGTTAAAAACGTCAACTCGATCGAAATAAAAATAGAGTATTTAATGATGTATTAAATATTATTGTTATAAATCTCACTCAGAAACATGCTTTCATCTAAAAAAATAAATGATATCCCATCAAAAACAACTCAAATGTTAAAAAAATAAACCAAGTACAGTATTACCGAAACAGGATATTTGTGAAAAATTTAGGCTGTTATTTTGGATGATGATGTCATATTATTTTTTTAAATCATCAAACAAGTAGCGCATCGAAAGTTGTTGCAATTTACATGGAAATTTGGCTGAATTGGTTTGGTTAATTTGACATGTAGTTTGTAAATTGCAGGTTTGTGAAAATATAAGTCCATTGTATTCAAATATAAAAGTGTTTTATTTTTTAAATATACCAATAGTACTAGATTTAAAATTAAGCTATATATATATATAATAGATTAAATGTTATCAATGAAAATTTTTTTCCTATTCATATATGTATGTAATATACATAATGTCTATGGAAAATTAATTCTTGTGATTGTGAAATTAATTTTTATGATTCTTACTTAATGAGTTCGCTTCAGGAACGAATTAGCTTGTAAAGGTGGGAACTACCTGTATACCTTTAATGTTTATAGTAATTTGGTATCCATTTATTTATTTTTCATATATTTAAATGATATATATATATATACAGTAGTGTTGATTAACTGAAACATCGCTTATCCGAACATAATTTTCAATTGTGATATGTAACAGGTCTCCACCAATACTCCCACCTTACAATGGCTGTGGTTCGATATTCCACATACTAAACTAACTAAACCTTCTTGGTTTTCTTGGTTGACGTCACAGTTTCGTTTGAATAAAAAACCAGTTCAGTGAGCCAGGTCACATGATTTAAAATGGAGGCATTCATAGATATTTTTAGTAAAATAATTTACAAGTTTAATTGTTAGTGACGTAAATGATACAAGAAACGATGATTGCATTGATGTATTGAAGCGCGCTACATATTTGTATAAATTGGGCAGCATTGAAGAAGATTGAACTTTGCCCCACTGCACATGCTGTTAGAAGTCAATCCTACTTGTGAGGTAGTTTATATCGTGCAAACTCAGTGCGACCCAATCTGACATCAGTTGGAATAAAGAACCACAAAAGTGAGGAAACTGGATAATATCAAACCAACATAAAACTGTGAGAGAACCGACGAATATCGAACCACAGCCAATGTGTAGGGTAGGAGAATCTAAGCTTCCATTATGTGCGTACACTGTATTGTTTTTATAATTTAGTTTGTATCGAGTATTGCCAGAGACCTATTAAGTATCACAATTAAAAATTACCTAGCCCTTGGACTCTTTACATTACGCAATATAAACCAGTTCAAATTGTCAAACTTGTTTAATCTCATGAATGTGAACAGAACAAGGATAGCCAAACTCGTTTGAAAATGTCATGCACCTAGTGCATACTGGTTTAGGCTGAATGAGTACAATAAAACATATGTATTTGAAATTTGTTTTGTATTTTTTACATTGTGGTTTTTCTTATTTTTCTATCAGGTTGATTATCCAAAAAAATTGTTTATTTGAATATCCTTGGTCCCAGTTAGTTCGGATAATCGACGCTCTACTGTATTAGTATTTATTTATATGGTTATTTTAATATATATATTATATAGATATATGAAAAATAAATAAATGGATACCAAATTACAAAATCACTATAAACATTAAAGTTATACAGGTAATTCCTGCCTTTATGAGCTAATTCATTCCTGAAGTGAGCCCATTAAATAAGAATCATAAACAAGAGTAAATTTTCCATAGAGATTGTTAAAACCTCAAGTTCATCTTTGACAAGGAAATTTGATGGTAATAAAATTAAAGTTCAGTAAAATCAATAGTGTAAGATTAAAAAATGATTTATTCATCTAAATAAATGAAAATATAGCCTAAAAATCAAGTAAATTATAATAATAATGAAATTATTTATGTCATATTTAAAGAATTTTTATTCTTCATTATTATTGACAGATGAATAGATGAGCTTTAATGCAGATGAACTTATCTTAGGCACAATCTGAGAATAGAAATTATTTACATAATATGCCACTAAAACCAGAGAATACTACTACTATACTTGACTAGCATTTTAAATTTTCCAATTTTGAAGCAGACATTAATGCTTCTGCTACAAAATCAGTTATACTATATTGCAGGGGTGTTAACCGGTTGATTCCAGAGCGATTTTTGGTCGATCTTTTGTTTATTTCTCCCAAGTGATTCCTTCTTACAAATTTAATTAAAACTGAAAACATAATACAGTAAGAGCCCATTTAACACAGGGGATACGTTCCAACAAAATCAAGCGCTAAATGAAACAGCATTAAACGAGGTCATCTTAACATGTAAATAAAGGAGATAGATGAAACAGGACAGTGAATTAAAAAAAAATACGTATTATTTTTTATTTTATTTTGTAACATGTATTATTATTGTATTACATTAATTATAGACATTTTTTTATTGCTAATAGTGATTTATATTCATAAATCATTCTTGAAAATCAAAATATTCGAGTAAATAAATTATGTTTGTGATGAGAAAGGTTCTTTCTCATTTGACACTTTTTTTTTTCGTTAATTAAGAAATCATCTAACATCGTTTACCTTTTCCTCTTTTGTTCAGCAAGCAACTGTCAATAGCCAGACATTGCAACCCATGACACTTCATCTTGCCTTTGAACTTCTATCAAAATTTGGATCATTTTATTTAAACTGATCTATAATTTCCATAATAGAGGCTAAGCTTGTTTTGAGAAAATCCATTTCAAGTTCCTTCTGCATCTGATCTTCAGAAACACTAACTTACTCATCTTTGTGTGATTTTGGATTTATGTGAGTATAACGATTTGAAAAACTGCACCAAAGTGAATAAAAAAATATTGAATTTGAAAAAACTGCACTATATCGAAACAACGTTAAACGGAGCAGCGTTAAGCAGGGTCTTACTGTAATTTATTTATCATTATTTTGTATTAATTTTTAATTCTCTTTTTAAGTGTATTGCTATTGTTTGTTTATTTTTCGTTAAAATTGTTAAATCTCTAATTTTCTTATCATTTTGAAATATATACATAAAAAGTTTCCAATATAATTGATATTGCGCCAAAAAAATCTGTCATATTTCGTATTGACATACTTGTCAGAATCTGCTTTTTCAAATATGAACATCAAAAAAAAAAATTAAGAAACCAAATTACAAATGATCATTTGGAGGATTGTCTGCGATTGGCCACTTCTTTCATTTTAACCTGACGACGAAAATATTGAGAGCTCCATACAATGCCAATTTTTTTTTAATCAACCAGCATTTCCTGTAATTTATGATTTTGTAATTAATCTGTTGTTTTTTCTAACTTTGGTTTTCCAAAATATAGAAATAAATATTTTATTCCTATATATTTGTGTGATTTGTTGTATTAACTTAATTAAAAGTTATAAATAAATTTTTAAATTCACAAATAAACTTTTTAGGATTGGGAGAGTGGATCCTCCGAAATGAGTGAGCGCATTTAACTGCATAATTGTATGTAATCAGATATCAAGTTGAGGGAACGTGAATGTGATCTTTATAAGACAGTAGATCGCCGAATAACTTACAAGGGGAGGACACAGCTGACTCCCCACCGATTTTGATCCACTTGCATATGGTGAAAATACATCAAAAATGAGTGAATAGGTGTCCGAGCTTTTCATTGAATATGGCCTTCTAATAGTATTTTTTAACACTTGAAAAATCGAACTTTTGATAATTCAGCTTAAAAGTGATGGATAGATAACAGATCACCAAAAAGGTTGAACACTCTGCTGTAGTGTATAGCTATGTATATGAGTTTAAATGCCTTTTATAAATGTTTAGAATTTAGTTATACAATTAATGTTCATATTTTTAGATTTTTTTTGATATTTCATATTTAGACATAGTTAACTATAAACTGCTTCTAATACATAAACACAATTAAACCTTCAATAAATAAGCACTTTTAGCAGTAAGAAACTTTTAATAAAATTGAACAAATGGTTTTTGGCTTGTTAGCCCTCTTCAGGTTATACAGAAAAACAATATGCTGTCTTTAGGTTTCATTGTATAACCTGAAGAAGGCTATAAGTCAAAAACATTATTCAGTTTTATTAAAAGTTTCTTACTGCTAAAAGTGATTATTGAAGGTTTAATTGTGTACTTCATATTTGCAAAAAAAATTCATAAATCTAGGAACTCAAACTGAGAACTGTATTTGTAGCTTTTATATTAATATGTACTAGTTAGATCTTGTATAGAAAATTTTTTATTAACAATATTTCATATAATGTAGATATATAGTTTAGTTTTAAATCTAGTATATTTAAAAAAACAAAAGATTATCTGTATTTGAAATTATAAATAAATATATAGCATATCTATATATATATATATATATAGCATAGGCTGCAAAGGGTCTAAAAGAACTGAAAATATTCTGAAAAATCTAAAATAATCTAATAAATTATATTTAAAATTCAGATAGAGGCTATATAAAGGTTTTGTGATTGATTTTCAAACTTTTTAGAACTATCCTAAAAATATATTTGAGAATGAATGATGCAGTGTGTGTCAAATATTTGTTACTAATACAAAATTGAAATACTATAAATGAAAAATAATTTATAAAAATAACTTGGGTTTGTTGAAATAATTCTGAAATCATAAACTATCAGGTTCTGCTGTTTATAAGAAAAACAAGGAATCCATAAGCACTTTAAGCAGGAAAAATACACAATTTATTATTAGATATTTAGTAAATATACTATTCCTTATAATTCTGTAATGTTTTCCTGTTTTATTGTTGGCTTTTATTAATAATGATTTTTATTATGATATCATTTCAATAAAAAATTTTTTATTGCAGATACAGAAAATCATGCAGTTTATAAATGTATGCTTAAAGAATATCTGTATTGTTCTTATAGATGGCATTTCAACTATTTTCTTTTGAAATAAGTACATTATCTAATAATTTTTTATATTTTATTCAGTTATATTTCCAAATCAATATGTTAATTGAAGTAGAAGTTGATTTTATGTGAAAAGATCTCTCAACCAGAGTTGTGAAGAATGATGATTAATAATAGGAACAGATTCCAATTAAAAATTTTAAGAATGAAATCTCAACATGTCATATTACATGTCCTCAGTTCTTTCAAATATAAAATTAAAATTTGTGATACAACTAATTGATGAAGATTTTTGGATTTATTTTAATTAAGCTGTAAGAATTCTTAATTAAGATAACAAACATTCCATTTTCACAGAATTGCTGTTTAAAAAAATTTTTGATGTTATTTAGTCTATGTTGAATCTATCAATAATTTATAACAAAAATTACAATCAAAATTAGGTAGATTATTCACTTTGCAAATCTATAATATGTAGTAATAATCTTGTTCTTTTATTTATTTTGAATCTTGGTTATATTATTTAAATTATATTTTTTTTATACTGTGTAAATGATGATCTTTTTTGTATTAATTTTATTTGAGTAATTAAAGGTTCTTAGATGATATAAAAAGTTTGAGTATATTTTAATCGGCATAAAAAATACTGATAGTTTATTTTATTCATTGAAAACCAGTATAAAATATTAAGCTTTAAATTGCTTAATGATGATAAAATATTATTTCTTAAAACAATATATAATACAATATTACTGTAAATAATTTTGAATTGCTTGCTTTAAAATGTAATCTAATCAATAAAATTTTCATTATTATCATTATTAATATATATTATCAATTTCTATTATTATCTATTTCTTAATAATTCATCCATTCTTATCACCATATTAAACTAAATCTACTATAAGCACCATTCTTAGCAATAGATCTTTTCAAAGCAGTTTTTTGTCAATTTCATTTTATTTTTTGCAAGATCGGACACTCGTGTCTCAGTTAATCGATAACTAGCAACTTTAGTTATTCGATCGAAAACTTGCAACCGAAAAAATTTATTTCCAGGTATGGGACGATAGGGTGCTTTTTTTATTTAACAGACCACATCAATTCATAAAATTCTACACATAAATTCGCTTTTCTTTAAATAAATATCATTTAAAAGGACAAAAATAAAGTGATTTTTATTTTATATTTCGATATATAATATTTGATTAATGTACTCACCCGTGATTATTTCGCCTTTAATGCAGAACTTTAGACGATTGTGACGTCAACAATCGTTTTCTGTCCACGTGATTTCTTCCTATTCAAAGAGAAAAGATCAAGTCTTAAAATGTTTAACCCTGAAATATATAGCACCTATATATATACATAGAAATAACAAAAAAGCAAAGCTCTAGAACATTGGTTAACCTTGCATCTTTTATTTTTCTAACTATTTATTACTTACAAAGAACAATAGTATTTTCTTTTTTTATTTTATTTTGAACTCTAACTTTAACGTGGTAAGGTCACTTTGCAGTTTCTATAGCCTTCTATAATTAATTTATGCTAGAATTATATAACGGGAATAAAAAAAAAGTTTCAAATTTTTATACGCACATTCTACATCTCCTAATTAATGTTGGGAAGATGTAATTTATTTAACGGTATAAAAAGAAGTTTACGGCCTTTAGAGAGTCTAAAGACGTTTGTTACAAGTAACTCTCAGGATTAATGAGAGCCTCAGATAGTCTATTAGTGGTCTCTTGTGTCCTCCTCCAAGTTTCTTTGATAAAAATTAAGAGAAAGTTAAAAAAAGAAAAAAAGAAAAGAAGAAACTTGGTGTTATATAAAAAATATAGTGTGTTATAAACTTGTATGTCTCCGATTCTATGTCAGAAAAGAGAGAGAGCATCACTTTTTCGTTTGGAATGATAGAAAATAATACAATAATTGGGAAGCAACTGGGGGATTTGAGTAATACAGTACTATTGGATATGGAAATAAATAAAAAAACAAGTATTTATAGCAGCAATAAAACATTTAATTTATAAATTTGTTTTAAATTATATTTTATAAATTAAATGCTTTATCCTGCTATTAGGGCTAGTTTTTTGTTGATTCCCAAATCAATTAGTTCTTTATTTAAATTTTTTGCTGAGAAAACAATATTCATACAAAAATTTAAATTTTACATGGGGGTTTTATGTTAGGTTGATGATAACCAGATTCTTTTAATTCAGTGATGTGTTGATTTTTAGTAATCTTATTGATTCTTTTATAAATTCACTACCATAAGAGAGAATTACAGAATATGGAAGTAATGCATAGACCCTGTTCTATACCTTATTTCCATACTCTATTATAGATAGATCTTAATTTAACATGAATTGAACATTACATAAAAAATTTTGACAAGCAAAAATTTTTAAATTATTATTATTTAGTATGCAGTGCAATACTGTAATTTTATACTGTAGTATTACAGTGATGGTTATGACATTATTGTGGTAATAGTTAATAATTATAATAATAATTATCAATTTACTATTAAGTGACATTGTATATTTTAATTAAATATCATATGACAGTGTATATATTTTATCTGATTAAACTATATATTCAGCATATAATGCTACTAATTTTACTATAAAAAATTGACAAATTTTGCATATGTAATGCTTCCAAAAACATAAAAAGTCTAAGAATGTCTGAAAATAAGATGCTATGGATGATCTTAAAAAATTCTATATATGCATCAAACATAGATAATGAAAACAGAATAGTATTGTATATTTTATTAGCAGTGGTGTAATGGGACTAGAACATTGTTCTGGTACTTTCCTCCATGAATGGAATGTATACCAGTACAATTTGTTAGAATACATTATATCTTATAATATCTTTGAGCTTAATTGAATAATTGCATATAATTAATTTTAACTATTAAGTTCATAACTTCAAATTAAAAAAAGTCAATAATATCTTATTTTTAAAGAAAGTCTTCAATCAGCAATACAATGTACTCATAGGGACTTATTTAAACTACACACAGAGATAGTGAGAATATAATGAAATGTGTGTATGTTACGTCCAAACATCGAAATTGCGCAATGACTGAAAAAAACATCCACAATGCATTGTGGCTAGTTCCAAATGACCAAACATCGATGCTCAATATTATTTCGTTTCGTGGCTATCGTGATGTAACCACAACGCATTGTGGGCAACTCCGCCAAAATCAATACACGTTCTGAGCGTTTTGAAACGACCACAGACCGTTCTGAAACAGATCAGGGCATATGCTTGTAGTAGTAGTACGCTCCGTGTAAGGCGCCTTCCGCGTGGTAATGCGTTGGCGTGCCACACAGGAGGTCCCGGGTCCGGCATCTCCTGAAAAGTTTTTTTCGGGGTTCTGGCTTGGCCGGTGATCCTCGTCCTTCTCTATCCAGTCCCCCACCACCCTCTCACATGGGGCCCACTTTGTCGTGGCGAGAGGGCTTACCGGCTGTCACTATGCCTGTATCTGTTTTGCAGCTGGGCCGATACGTCCATAGTGACAGGGACTGACTGAGTGGCTCCTAGAGTCTGGTGGTGTCCAGGCGAAAGTCGCCCCCACACTATGTCTGGCTTGAGCGGGGGTTGGTGTGCTCAGCGGCTCGTCGAAAGGGTTTGCCGTCGCCCGAGTAGACGGCCGCGGGGCCTCCTAGCCGGATGACCGCCACGGACCTCGTTTGACTTTCTATAGAGTGGTCCTGCAGCAACATCCCGGTCGGCCTAGGAACGAAGCCCAGCCTCGGCCCCCGGGTGGCTGTCCCTAGTGAAGAAATTCCTATAGGGTCGGTAGAGCCTGGCCGCTCCCACCCCTCGCCGGTGGGCGCTCTGTGGTTCGTCATGCGACTGTCCGAGTCCCTGCGGGTCGGGTTTAAGAATTGGCCCGTCGTATGCCCTGCGTGAGGTACGAGTCCTCTAAAAGGGTCCCAAATCCCAAGGTGGCGTACCGTGCCGACGGGATGAATGGCGGAGGGATAGAAGCCTTAACGGTGCCCACTCGAGAGTTGGCCGAACTCGGGCTGTAGGAGATTATTTCTCCAGGCCGGGGGAAGTTCGTTTCCCTAGGGAATCACAAAACCTCGGGGAGTTGATCCGAGTGATATTCGGCCACGGCAAGGCGCCAGAGCCCGGCCATTGCACGGCGTCGGTCGATATCGTCCCCATGGTGGCCCACCAATCTGGCGCGGACAGTGAGCTGCATCAGAGATCGAACTGGGGGAGATTCTTGCCCTTTCTCGGTCGTTCGCGACCTCTGAGGAGTGGTCTGCGCTTCGTGTGCGCACCCCTCCACTAGGAGCGATACAAGTCTAAGATCTTGGTGTTTTTAGAGTTGCTTGCACGATCACTAGATGATCTAATGAGCCGTCTTGCCCCGTCCACGATTATTCGTGGTTCGGGTGACACTCGTGGTCTCTCCCTATTGGGAAGATCTTCCGCCGTTGTATCAAAAGTCTCAGTTGGGAAGTTTGTTCAGTTGTGTGAGCGGTACTTTGTACTGCCTTATCTCGGCTATGGTTTCGGTTGCTTTAGCAACTCCGGGCGAGAGGGGCCGAGGTTGAAGGATCTTCAGCTCGGCAAGCCTACTGGATCAGTGTGGCCCCCTTGCTGAAGTGGCGCAGAGGTGGCGTTCCCTTCCCCGCCAACAGCTCAGGCGATGATTAAAGCCGAGTTCTATCTCGCAGAAGGATCCCTGTAGTGCTATTAAGCGGAGCAGGGCCATGTTGTCTTTTTAGGCGCACAGTCACAGTTATAAATGAGCCTAATGAGTCCCCCACCACGGGTATGGGTGGAGCCAGCGCCATCTATATATATTATACAAAGCCTATCAGATCGCGTATTTTTGACTGTCGAAGCCGCGAGAGGGCGTATCGCCACTGATTCATAGGGTTGTCATTGCTTTACTTGCTACTTTCTGTTAATTCAAAGATAATATCAAACATCATAAAGACAAATACAAATCAATCTATTCAAGGTTTGACCACAGTATAATACATACAGTAGCGAAGCTTCGACTGAATTTTTGCAGGATGCCAATGCGCGCGCATACAACTAGCGATTAGTGTTGTGCCGATAGCTGCGAT
>AYEL01062993.1:0-31527 GCA_000484575.1 Olivierus martensii
AAAAAAAAACAAATTAACTTTTCGTTTTCATTTAATTGCACTTAACGTTTTAATTTAAATTTATGAAATTGAACTTAATTACTTTTTTCCTGTCGGTTTCTTGAAAATGATTTATTTTTATGCAAATTAAAATGAAATAAAATAAATAAATCGTCATAAAGAAAAGGAATACATTTAAATTACTTTTTTTTTGTGTGTGTGTTTAAAATAAAACGAAATTAATGAATTGGGAATTTTATTAATTGACAAAATAACTTCATAATTTTAATTGACGACTTTGTTTCTTAATATAATATTTTATTTATTTATTTATTTATTTATTTATTTAAAAAATTAAAATATCAATTTTAACTTTATAATTATCCTTGTTATCAAACTTTTTTACGATTCTTGTCTTTTACAATAGTCAGCTGCCAATGGCAGTCACGTGATATCCCTATGGCGCCTGTTGCCAGGATACCAATCATATGACGTTTCGAAACTGCCTATTAGCTATAACCATCTATCAGTCTGACGTCAACGTACGTCCGAAGGAAAGACTTTTGTACGCCAACTATTATTTGTACGGTAGACCAACAGATGCCCTGGAGCTTACCCGATTTATCTTTATCCAAAGGAAAAAAAGCACATGCATGATGGGCTTGATAGGACAATCGTGCTGTACAACTTGATGTGACTGAGAGGATTATCTACTTTCATTTTATGAATGTGATGCTCCGTTCCTGAATTCCTAATATTTTTTTTTCCTCCAACTTATCTGTTATTACAATATTTAATCAGGTGATTATCTTCTCAGAATAACCAAATTTACTTAAATATAATCGTATAGCGACAACGATATATCACATAAAAATAATGACGGTAAGCGTTTCGACGGATGGCTAACTAATGGCATCTAATCACGTGATCGTTTTATCTACAGAAAAATACCGATACCCGATTATTAATCACGACTTCGACAGCAGTGATTTATGTAAATTAGATCGAGTTATACATTTTTACAAATCCATCAGAATATCGTTTCGGTACGCTAATGCAGTTTGCAGGCTTTCCCGCAAATCATCTTCAAATCGTTAAACGTGATTAAATTAATCGACTTTATCGTTTAAAGCACATTTTTTTGTTGCCGTGATTTACGTACAGAAAAAAAAAATAAGTCATACAATATATATTTTATTAATAGCAATTTGTTAAGATCGCTTGTATCGTGGGGACTGAAAGAAGAAAATCTTCTTCTTACTTCTTGATTGACCATAATAAATATTTATTTATGAAACTTCAATATTCGCTATTTAACTAAATTTAATAAATTGGTGACAAAAATCATTAAAAGAACTATCTTGATCTAATTGATGCTAACAAAGACAAATTAGCCTTTTTTTTTCAATATCTTCCTCTGGAGTACGATAATTTCATTATATTTTTTTCCCTCTACTAACTCTTTTTCCCCTCCTTCTCGTCAATTAATGGAGTGTCAAACTTTATATATAGTGATGTAATTAAGTATTACATTTAACTTGATAAATTATCCAGATACATTATATGTTTTTATTCACGAATGTTTAATATATTGTTTGTCGGCTTTACACATAAATTATATTAATCACATGATTATAATTAGAAAAGGTTGCAGTTTATTCTTTCATCTATTGATTGCCATGTTTGTACTCTTTCGTGTAGCTCGAAAAACCCGCATAAAATATACAAAGACTGCTCTACAATGGCAGGTTTGTGAGGCAACTGTAACTATTAAACTATTTTGAATCAAGAACGGTATCTAAACAAAATATTCCAGAAGGTAAGCACGAACAGATATGGGTTATGAATGAAACCGTATTGAAAATATAAAACTGTGTTCATTGTTTGTCATATCGTTTTTCTCTCAGTCATTACTCTGCGGGAGTGCAGCAGATGCTGCTTGACAAGATTTGTTCGTCATTAGCAGAGTATTATAACCATTGCTATGCACTGTATTAAACACCTCTCATTGCAATCTGTTATAATCGTTGCTACGACTAATTAATGAAGTGAACCCATCTTTAATCTCCTTATTCCTCCTATTACTTTGAGTTAAAACGTAAAAGTGTCAAAGTAAATGAACAGAAACGTAATATGAAATCGTTATTTTTGATTAGAAACCGAATTAAGATCATTGGATAAAGTATATATTCTTTATTAGTTTAAGCAAATTAATTTGATTTCTTTAATTAATATCTTAATCTGGTTCAAAAATTGTTAAAGATAAAAATTTTTTTTTATTTTTTTTCTTGAATTTCTTCACGCATCTTCCTCTGCATCATCTGTTACTTTAATACGAAAAAATTCTACACTGCTCTTAAACTAGAAAAGTGACATTTAACATTATGCGGGACAGAATTTTGAACAAAAAAAGTGTAAAAATATGAAAATATATTTATTATTTATAGTGAATTATAATGAAGAAGTGATTAAACATCATTAGACGTTAGTTATGAGTGCAATTTAGTTAAAGAGATTCTTTAAAAAAGTGATCAAAATTTTTAATTCATTTATTTAAAATTCGCTTGTTCATCGTTATTATTCTGTTATTTAATTTTTTTATCGTTGAATAACGCTAATCATGGAGTAGAAATCGGTTGACACGAAGTGAATAACGATTATTATGGCACCAAGGAACCGGACATCAGTTTGGGGGAAGAAAAATGAAAGCGAACAAAACATTTCAACATGAAGGTGACTTATTTTTGTCTATTGTATTCTTTTTGATATATGTCTAAATTTTACAGAAAAATGCGATCGAGTAAAATTAATCAAGTTTTATTTTTAGTTTGGTACGTGCCATGGTTGATCGTCTACACCCCTCACTATGAAATCACAAAGAATAATAGACAACGAAAGATACTTTAATTGTAAGATGCACGCAATTCACGGGTGTGGCTTAGAAAAATATATCGAGAGCAACAACTTGTTCGAATCAAAAGTGTATAAATAAAATTTTTCCATTTCTATCGCGTAAAAAGAACCAACCCGTCAGGATTTATAAACCGCCTGTAAAGGTGACTTTGCTGTGAAGAGATCGAGTTGTGCAGTGAAGTATTTACCGTGAACCTTTACTTCAAGCGTATTTTTTTTTATACTATTCGGTACATTTTCAGTTACTAAAATAATAAATATATATTTTTTATGTGAAAATATAATAAAATTAACACAACTGATAAAATTGTTTATGTTTTATATTAAAATAAAAAAATATTTAAACGTTAATCTACAAAATTTTAATAATTTTAATCGAAAAAGTTACATTTTTGTGTACATAGATAATTTTAATTATGAATAAAAATGTTTTATTTTTTTTTAAATACAAATTTTAATTAAGTTTTTGAAATTTTAAGTTTCTTTCTTTCGAAGATGATCTGCTATCAGAGATAATTAGAGCTCGGATGATAAATTATGAATAAATTATTCTAACTATATCATTACTTGTCATTCTAATCGGTTTTATGGCTTAATGAGAGAAGAAGTTTTTCAAAAGTTTTCATCAGACCACCCCAAAGGACTGCAATTCCTAGGTTTTTGTTTTCATCATTTTAACCGTTTCACACTTATTCATTTTGTTGTCTTGTGTATTTTCTCCTTCTTCATTACCGTATATTCTTTGTTTGATGGTGATGACATTTTAAGGTGAATAACTGCATAAAATAGAAAGACAAGAAGAAAGAGAAAACTCGAAAGAAAAAAACGATTTAAGTAGCTACTTAACCAACGTTATACTCATTAATTTTGTGTCTTATTCTCGCTACAAACAAACAGTGCTTTTTAATCTAAACATTTTTACTGCATCCTTCTAAATCGGTCTTCTCTGTAATTCAATTATATCAGTCGTTAAGTAAGTGGCTGTAATTACATCGTCTTTTTCTCTAGTCCATGCTATTTTTTTCTTGACTCTGTTCCACTTAGTGAGAGAATAAATCGCATGGATGTGAGGAAAAATCTCATCTAAGAAAATCTTCTCGAGTTCGCACTGCAATATGTGAACACATAAAAAAAAATTCTGACTCTCGCAATTTGTTTATTTATCATTTTATTATATTATCCGTGTATTTTTTTGAGTTTGCCTATTTTTGTGTAGATCCCGAGATGGGCAGATGGTCTCAGGAAAAAAAAATTTTTAATCAAGAAGTTTCTTTGCTCCGAATCAGGTAAAGATAACACTATCCAATTTATGTTAAAGAAAGTTTTATCTTTGTTAAACGAGATAGAAAAATCTTGTGAAAGTTTTAAAAAGAATTTATCCAAAAGTCATTTTGGTACTTATAAACATTAATTTCTGAATGGTTTTACGTGATATTTTTATGATAAAAATATACATTTCTGACATTTTAAGAAAGATATAGAGTTCTTACATATGAATCATCTACTCTATATCCTGTTCATATTGACGGAAAGACAGGATAAAGGCAGAATAGGACTAGATTACTCCAGTTCTCTGACTGACTGGGTTAGGCAAACACTCGAGTCTTCCTAAGGAAGTGAAACGCGATAGAAAGAAGGGAGCTGAGCGATGTCAAGAGAAGATGGATGGGTCACAAGTTAGACGACTGCCCTGTCACGGGAAACGCTAGAAAATGTGTTGAGAAATGGGTCCACCCGACACGCATTGCGACACGTGGTTCAGACGTCTTGTCACTTGATGTCCCGTCCGATAGAAGACCCCCCTTTCTTATCCCCTTTCTGAAAGAGAAAGGGGAAAGTGTGGATTTTTCGTATGTCGCCTGTGATGAAGGCGATGATATTTATAAGAGTAATGAATACTTTTATCATAAAGACAGTTCCAAGAAGTTGGTTAACCTTAACTTTATTGAACTCAGTTTAGCTGGCCACAAACCACGTCGATAATTTATTTCAGCAACAAGAAAAATGGGAGCTTTTTATACAAAATGAGCGTGTGGACGATACTAAATTGACTCGTATCAATGAAAAAATTGATGCCGTTCTTCCGTTATTAAAAAAAAAAAAAAAAAAAAAAAAAAAGAAAAGATGCCGTTCTTCCGTTAAAAAAAAAAAAAAAACATATATATGCTTAACACGTAAAGAGATCATCAAGACTACAATCCGTTGAATTATAACATTTTAAACTTAACATAAGAGCATAAAAGTGGAGAAAAATATCAATATTTAACGGTGTATACGAGTAGAATGCGGTTGGGATTGTAAGTCAGGTGAGAGTAGATATACGCGAATAAAACAGGTGACGTACATTACTGTAGATCATTTTTTTCCTTCAGAAAAAGAACGGTTTTTCCAACATTGACTTCAAATGATGTTTACACTTAATGAGATTTCAGAAAAGTTCTTTCGAAATTTCACGGTTTAATTTTCTACAGTAGGTTTTCCGTCTTGTTCTTTTTTTCTTTCTTTACTTTCTTTCTTTCGTCGGAGAGAAGCAAAGCAGAAAGAAGCAGATTATGATATGCATTTATATCTGGATATATCTCATACAGGAATAATAGTCAACTTACTCTGAATATAATTATATTGAGTGAGAGGAACTACCGGAAAACGGTAGCAGAAGAAATAACTGGGTAAGCGATATGACAAATGATGTTGGAATGACAGACTAATATTTCACGGAACATCTTCCGATTGTATAATGCGTAGGGCTAAGATGAAAAGTTGGATGGTGGAGAGAGAAAGAGAGAAAGAGAGAGAGAGAAAGAAATTCTTCTACTTGTCCCGTGAGATAAGAATATGTTAGATAAGAACATTTTGTGATCAGCAACGTCAATGAACCCGGTTCGGTAGCGTAAAAATTATATTAAGGAAGTGTAAATCTCTTTATTAAAGCGTAGGATTGTTTATAGTAAAAATCGGACGAAGCAGGTGTCGCCGCTCTTTGGGTTTTACCGCCTACCTGAAAGCCAGGTGAGACAACAGGTGTGGCACTCTACAGGTAACGTTAGACACACCTTGATAGTCGAATCAATGTCGCAGTTCCGAAGGCCGTAGCAGTGGCGCACTCTCCCGACAAATTCACCTAGTAAAGGAAATCAATGGCCGTGTCACGTGATCAACAGTCGCGGAAGCAGAGCAGAGGGGGAGTCCATGTGTCGGAGTAGCATTCACTTAAGTAGATGAGTTGCTAGCAGTATGAATAGTATTCTAAGCTTCTTCCACTTTCAAACGTCTTTTCCCCCCCGAACGGTAACGGTCCCGAATTCAATCTGATTAAATCTATCTCGGAGTCTGAGATCTCCTCCCCTTTACCGAAATGTTTGGATTGAAGGAGCGTAAAGCGAGTTTTTATTGCTACCATAGGGAAGTGCTGGACTAACCCAACATAAAGAGGCAGAGTTCGGTATAGTGGAGTTAGTTGGTGGACGGGGGACGATACCTACCTCTTGGGGACTTTGGTTCCATGACAAATTCTCCCTTTCGTATTCTTTCAGACAATTGCCGTGGTGTGATTGATCCGGTAAGTTTAATGCTTTCGTCTGCCAAGCTCCTGTTTTTACACATAACCTGCTTTTATGTACGGACTCTCTCTATTGTTACACGCCACCGGGGAGCTGTGTGGTCCCTAGTGTGGCAGTATAGCCAACACACACAACTTGTAGGCTTTTGCAATGCTAATGTCGAGACACTTCGATTGCCACTTTATATCTGTGATGGCACAATTAGAAATTCCGAAAATTCTAACTTATATAAATTATCTTCCATTTTAATAAATTTTTCCCATCCGGATGAAATATTTATGAAGCTTTTTTTACACGTGTTTTAGTCCGTAAAAAAAAACCATCAACTGGTACTTAATTCTAAATTCATGAGGATGAAAAAGACGAACGTTTGACAGACGAGAAACAGGACGGCAGAAGCATTGCAATTATCTATCTTTAACTCTCCACCATTAAAATTTTCTTAATTAAATCATGATCCTCAACATTTGCTTCGTATTTTGTCGTAAATGGAAAAAATATGCTATTTTGCTTCGCATTTCATCACTTATGGGAAATTTCACCAAGTGTCTATTTTATCTTAGTAATAGAATTCGATCTATTCGGAGAGTGAGGGAAGAAGCAAAGCAATTGTAAGAAAAAAAAACAATACTAGGTTTTGTAGAATAATTTAAAATTTTCTTCCAGTCGTTTAATGTGTCATATCACGTGATAGTAAATGTATTCCCCTTTTTCCCTTTTATTACATACGTGAACTCTCACCTGGAGAGCAAGTGCTTACCTCCCATACTCTCTTGCATTCTGCAACAATCTATAAAGAACTGATGATATATCTAAAATTTTTGGTTAATTTTCCTGAATTGTGATAGATTGAAATTTTATTAAAAAAATAAATATTTAAAGATTATATCTATAGGCCTATACGCAAATGGTATTTTTTATATATATATAATTTTATTTTAACTTTAAATAGAATTCATGTTTATAGAAGTCGTTTTTCTTATGAGAAAATTCTGTTTAAGTAGGCCTATACGCAAATGGTATTTTATATATATATATAATTTTATTTAAACTTTAAATAGAATTCATGTTTATAGAAGTCGTTTTTCTTATGAGAAAATTCTGTTTAATGTAAACAATTTGAATGCAAAGATAATACATTTTACACTAGATGTAAAGAAAATATAACTTTTATTGAATTGATAAAAATTGCCTGAATTAAGTTTTCAATTGTGAGTTTTATTATAATAATAAATAATGAAAGATATAAATTAATTTCGTACGCTTATGATTGTATCTTTCAATAGTATTTAAACTACAAATTTATTCATTTCATTCATTAAATGCAGTAAATGAAATGAATGAATGAGTGAAATAAACAACTTGTTAGATTATTTCATTTAATTATGTTTATTTCATTTAATTTTGTTTATTTCGCTTAATTATGTATATTTCATTTGATTGTGTTTATTTCATTTAATTTTGTTTATTTCACTTTATAAGAGAAAAAAATGAACGAAAGTTGTAAATTTCGCGAAAAAGACTATTTTAAATTTTTTTATGTTAATTTTCTATTGTTACGTAAGAGAAATAGACTTATTAATCTGAAAAAATGCAAAAAAATACAAACTTATCAATTAAATTGAACATAATATTCCTAATATACTATCTTAAAAATATTTATTAATAACTTTAAATAATTAATCAATATTTCAAAAGAAACTTGTAGAATCTTCAAAGACCCATCAATGAATACCGAAATACAAAGAGAAAAAAAGCAAATAAAAACTGTACGAAAGACATAAATTCAAAAAATAAGAGAGAAAGATTAAAAATTAAAATTTCACTTCGGGCGAGTGCCATGTTGCTTTCTTCTTCTGCCAATAACTCCACACAGGCCCACACCCTCCGTTCGACAACACTTACCATTTACTTCACTTCAGAGTCGATCCTTCTCATAAAACACGAACCCACATCAGATGTACAACATAAGTTGACAAAAAGAATTCATTCTCGTATAAGCCACTTTTCATTGATTATACATCAATTCTTTCAATAAACGTTAGGCTTTTACCTTCGTAAGTATCACCCCGCCTAGGACAGACTATAAACCTTATATGAACCCCACCCACTATAAGGATTTTCAAACTATATATATATATATATATAAGAAGAAATTCGGGAAGTGAGAGAAAGAGAGACAGAGGGGCACAATCCGTCCGTCAATCTTCGTTAGGACTTTGCTGGATTATACAAGAAAAAAGTGAAGAAGAAGATTTATAAAACTGTTGGTAAATAACCAAAGACTTGATGTCCTGTTATACTTCATACATTTGAGTAGAAACATGGCAGGTGTCTTGTTTGTCACTTTTCTGAAATAAGTTTTGAGCGAGGTATTGAGTTGTCACCTTTTTTGAAGTGTGCTGTATCCTATCTCATGCAAATTTCTCGTCTTTTTTTTTTTTTTTCTTCCCGTGCCGGGACTAAAGAAGTTATCTTTTTAATTGGTTTTTAAGCTTTGTAAATGGAACGATAATTATGAGTTTCATTAAGTAGCCATTATATGTGATTACGTGGAATTTCCCTAAGGTTGAGAGAAAGCCGAGTTTGATTTGAATATTTTTCTATAATTAGGGAAATTTTGACGAGCCTTATCAAAGAGGCCATTTGAAGATTTTTTTTTAGGGTAATTTCCCTAAAATTTTTTTAGTAATAACTAACAATTAAGGAAATTTATTTTCATTAAAATTTTTCGAGGTAATTTATTATTAATTTTAATTAAAAAGTCCAACCATCTTTAAACTTGAGTTATTAATTTCGAAAAATTAGCAAAATATTTCGATTATCCGGGATTATTTTCGACAGAATCGCGTAAATAAATCATGCATTCGAAGAAATATTTTATATCAGATTATAATGTTTATATAAAAATAATACAAGAGAAATTCATTAAAAGAAAGAAGATAAAATTTTTTTTTCCTCCATCTATTATAGATCAAAGGAATATTTTTATCTATAATAAATGAAAGAAATTTTTGTATTATTAGACGATTTTATCGTCTTTAATCTTTTAGTTTATTTATAAATCCGATAAAAAGAAGAAAAGAATGGAAACTTTTATATCTCCATTTTAAATTCGATAGAATATCAATTATCCAGCGATCGATTATCCGGATGATCGGCTATCAAACGAAACAAAAGAAAATATCTTTTAAAGAAAAATCTACCTAAAATTACTCAAAAATTTCCCTATCTGTGACATATATATACATAAAAATGATATAAATTTTTAGATAATTTATTGTTAAACACATTTATATAGGTATAAACTTAAAGGCCTTGAAAAAAATCATTTTTTGTGAATATATTTAACATTATTAATGATAATTATCCTATTTATGTAACCATCTAGATGTGAAAATAATAATTTTTTACTGTCATCAGAAGGCCTAAAAATATTTATCATTGTATCAGTAATTTTTATATATTAATCTTAAAAAATCCTGTTGTATATCTTAGTAAATATCAGGATAATCTAAAGAATTTTAAATATTTTTACAGTGATTTACTTATTTATTTAACGAAATTTCTGTTCTACAAAATTTGCATCATGTTCAGGATGATCCTGTGCATTGTTAATTTGATATATTTATAAAATAAGTAATAATGATGATGATAAAATATAAAATTATAAATTATGTTCTATAAAATATCTCGAAATTTAATTATGAAATTATTCACAAACTGATTTTATGAATTTTTAATGATGAGCATAATTAAATTGTTTTAGGGAATTTTGTGAAAAGGCAAAAAATGTCATTAAAGAAAAAAGCTTAATTACTATTTTATAAATAACATTATTCTAATTTTTATGTATATATTTATATAAATTTGAGGAAACTTGAGTAAATTTAAGTATAATTTGAGGAAATTTATGTGAGATTTGAGGAAATTTGAGTATAATTTGAGGAAATTTATGTAATTTGAGTATAATTTGAGGAAATTTATGTGTGATTTGAGGAAATTTGAGTATAATTTGAGGAAATTTATGTGTAAATTGAGGAAATTTATATGTAATTTGAGAAAATTTATGTGTAATTTGAAGAAATGTGCTATCGGGATGGAAACAGAATCAATATAAAGTCTATAAATTAAGGATTTTACACTTCAATATCTAGAAATTTATCATAAATTTAGTTAAATTAAAGCATTATTTCTTTATATTCCAAGAAATTTCCCCACTTTCCCTAAGAAAACATTAAATATAGGTAATTTTACCGAAAATCATGTGATCATTTACTTTAGGAAAAAAAAATGTTACTTTTTTACTACTCAATAGTTAACACGAATTTTTTCTGGACTAATTAGAAAATTCGTTTTTAAAATATTGCAAAAAAATTATTTTTAATAATAGTCCAAGTCATACAAAGAATAGAAAAATTTATCGAAAATCATGTAATCATTTACTTTAGAAAAAAAAAATTTTACTTTTTTACTACTTAATAGTTAAAACGAATTTTTCCTGGACTAATTAGAAAATTTGTTTTTAAGATATTGCAAAAAAATTATTTTTAATAATAGTCCAAGTCATACAAAGAATAGAAAAATTTTAAAAATAAAAAATAAAAATTCCCTAAACACGATAACACATTAACATAATAATTTTTAATAGTAAAATTGTTTATAACTCAATTTAATATTTTTCTTAATAATTATTGTTCACGTATATTAATTATACAGAAAATTCCCTAAATTAACTATAAAAGTTTAACTTTTAGGGAAATCGGGAAAATTATACTCAGTTTTAATTATTTATTTATGCAAAAAAAAAAAAATGTAAATTCTTTTATAACATAATTAATCATTAAAAATAAAATTCCCTAATTATTGTTAGGGAATTTTAAAGTTAGGATAAGTTGTTAAAAAATTAAACTCCAATAGCTTTAGGGAAATTTCTGTAAAATTGTTTAATATAGAAGTAAAAAGGGGGAAAAAAGTTTCTTTTCGTAATAAATTTCAAAGTAATGATTTATTTAGGAAAATTTCTTTCCAAAAATATTCTATAAATAGTTTCCGTTACAGGAAAAATTTAAAAACTTTTAAATTAACTAGAATAAAATATAGATTATCAAAAGAGGAAAAAAAAAGAAAAAAAGAAATATTTTGAATGCCAATTAAACTGAAAGCTCTAAAATCGACTTTTTCGACTTCAAACTGTGTTTTAGATGGTGGAATTAGATCAAAATAGTGTACTTGCATGACCTTTTCTGCACTCGAATCAGGTACTCTACACCCTAAAGCAATCGCCGCATGAAGGGATACCATGACATATTGCAAGGAGATGACTTCTGGATCACTGCCATGTAAGGATACTGAATTTGGCCAGCCACCAAGTTTCTAGAGTTTTTCTTCCCTCCAACGGACAAACTTGTGTCATTCGAACCATGTCCATCGACAAACCATTATGAAAGAGGGGTTTATGCTGTTGTAACTGAACGGTTTCATTTGTTTACTTTCGACCTGGCTATCGATTCTCTAAAAGGTTAATATTTAAGATGGCGTCAAATGGGATTCGACAACCATCGATAAACTCCTAGCAAAACTTCTCCTACCAGCGATAAATTAAAACAAACCATAATTCTACTCAATATTTTCCCCCTTTCTCTGTTCAAAAAAATATTAAAAAAATCTCTTCTTATAATTCCACAACGCATAAAGTAACAAAAATTTTGTATATAAAGTTCTGATGTACATATATACATGTAAAAGTCATATTTTTTAAAATTTACTTTTTATAATTTTTGGAATCTGTGCCAATGTCAAAAATTCCAAACATTAATAATGTATAAAATTCTAAATCCACTTTAAAAATTTTTAAAACTTTATTAACTATTAAACAGCAGAAACTTTTTAAAAAATTAGAATGAAAAATTATCGATTAATCTGTATAAATTTAACTACAAAATATTTTTTATTTTTTATTGTTAACTAACAGTGGTAGTATTATTATTCAAATGGTAACTGTTAGAAAACAGCTTTTAACAGAATGATAACAGGTAGAATAAAATGCATCCTTATCCAATCTAAGCAAATTGAGTCATCTGTTCTCTTAGAGAAAGACAAACCGAGACATGAGAGCTGGACAAGTTCTCACACTAATCGACGATTGTGTCTCCCAGGGATCGAATTCGCCAACATCTTTCAAACGTCTCTTGGCTTCTTTACTTTTCCCAGAAACGTCAGCGAAAATCATTCTTTGGCGCCATTGATAATTACTAATCATCTGTTTAGATTGATAACCATCTTATATTCCTTACTATAAGAGTAATAATAGGGAATATAATATGTTATATTATCTGTTCCGAGCTAATAAAGTGATTCGTTCTCTCCAGTTCTTTCTTGTGTGGATAGTTTTTCTATTTGTTCTTGTCCCATTCATTTCTCTCTTTTTTTATGCTTGTTTCCAGAACATTTTTCTTGTGTCCCCTGCACTATTTTTCCTCTCGCCTATTTCTTCTTTCTGATTTTTGTTCCTCTTTATAAGCTTGTTTCTCTAGAGTCTACCATTTGCTTTATAACAATGTTTCTCAGAGTGTTTTTTTTTTACTTTTATGAGTTTGTCTAAAATTCTGTTTATTATTTGTTCAAAATATTTTATTCTATGGCTAGTTTTTGATATAAACCTTAAATTTTTATTCACTTAACAATAGGCCTAAAAGTAAATATTTGTTTATAATTTTTAGATTTTTATCTCGCTCTTTTTCTTCATCACTTCTTGATAGGGAGGGTGTAGCAAGATTTTTTTTCCTCCGATGGTATTATCTCGCTCTTTACTCCTTTCTATGTTAAATATAATAATATTTTACAAGAGTTTCCTTTCTAGTTATGTTCCTCTTGATTTTCTTACGTTTCTGTTTAGAAAGCATTACTTTAAGCTATAAAAATATTCGGTTTATCGCGCTCATCAGGATACTATACAGTAAATAGCTTAATTATAAATTTTTGAAACATTTCTGAGCAATATTTTCTTGATTTTGCAACAGAATACTCGTATCTGAACGTAGGAGCACCTATACCAATCCTCAATTTCCTAACGATAAAAACAGAACAGCGCTCAACAATTTATCGTGCAAAGCAACAATCTTCAATGAACGAGAGAGAGTGTGTGTGTGGGATAAAAAGTCAAAAGCAAAGAGAAAATTTTATTTATAAGAAAATTTTCTTCTCGGTAAGAAAAAAAAATCCATTATATACCTTATACATAATAGATATACATTTTTATAAACGAGAATCAGATGCAGAAGTGAAGAACATCCGGAACCAAATATGGGAATGAAGAACATCCGGTGTTAACACAAATACAAGAAAACATAACGTGAAAATATTTTCGAGTGAAAATGAATAATATTACATGTGGGTTTTACTTGAATACTCATCTGCGATTGGGCGCCTTGCCACGCTGTTTTTACTGGGAAACACACGTGAACACGCTATCAGGGAGAATAGGTTTCTAAGATGACATGAATAATTACCGTTGGAGAAAAATAATGGGATGTCTGTGCGTGAACAGGTGTTATCAGGGGCGTTCTTTAGCCCCTCATCCCCCTCTTCATCTATGAAGCTGGAGGGATGCTACGAGAGAGCAGTATTCCGGGCACGGACACCGTAGAACAAACTATCACGCATCAGGGAGTCTCTATCCTAATTTTTTCTGACTCTATCTTTAAATTATATTATATTTTTTTAATAAATTATACTTAGATACATATTTATTAAAAATTAAGTTCGTTTACTTTTTTAAATTAGGATAAAAATGAACATTATAAAGCCATTAAAAATATGAGAAGTTGGTATTCTTGGATACTCTGCTGTTGTTCTTTATTTTATTTTATTTTTTCCCGATTCGAGTTCTCAAAATTTATCCCTAAAACACCTCAAACATCTTTAAATTTCTTGTAAAAAATATATAAAAGTACGTCAACATGAAGATTTTCTTCTCTTATATCCGTAATATGTTTCTGGTAGCGCAAACACAAAATGTCTTTCTGCACTTAAACAGGAGAAATTTATCCTACGCATCATTGTAACGTATCCTGATAATTTCGTGTATACAGTGCGACGTTTTAAAGTATAAAATTATGTATAAGGTATTATTTTACATACATAAGGTTTACCCGAAGTTTATCGATCGAGAGACAACCTCACATTTAGGGATTGAGAAGTATATGCATTTCATATCTGAAGATCATTTGTCAAACAGATTTTTCGTCAAAATGGCCTAAGTGATCTTTTGATTAATAATGGATGACATGTACTAAATGCTTCATGAGAAGGATACAAAATGATCTTTCAAGTTGCCAATAGAAGATTGTACAACAATTTCCAAAATCCTAGAATATCAAAAAGACATTTCACGACCGCCTAAATGACATTTCCTCTCTCTTCCCTGCTTTATCTTACATAAACTTACACACATAAGTCTATATACGTATTTTTTGCAGCTTTTAATAATTTATGTAATGCATTAAACACGCATACACGTTATTAATTTTAGTTAGTTGATGAATTCGGAAAGATATCTTTAAAGAGAAATGAACGAGAAACTCGCACACGGAAGAGTTTCGTTTAAACGTTGATGAGAGTAAATCTAATCAGTTTTTTGGTATTTAGAGTAGAAAATAATGTGCAAAACAGTTGAAAATATCATGTTTTTAGAGTTTTATTGTCGTGGACCCTTTGCAATCCTTCATAATTATCCGTCCGTTCTCCCGCTCCGTAGTCAAAATGGAAGACAGATGTGGCAAGACCAACCGCAAGACAACATTGAGACAAAACGTAATGTCTATTAAGTTTTATTACAACCAATACGTCTCTAGCAATCCGCAGAGAGCCATATTGTATAGTGGAGAGGGAGTTTACCCTTAAAGCAGCTTGTACGCGGCGTGTGAATTGTGGGATACAGGATATCGTTAGTGGAGATCAGCTTATGACTCACCTAGCTCATGAAAATTCGTGAAACTCTGCTGGGAAGAACAGATGGGTTTATTTGAGTACTTCAGTAGTGTTATCGAGATGGTGCAACATAAACCTACCTCAGACTAATGTCCGTTGTATCCGGATTTAAAATATGGAAAATTCAACAGGCGTGAGGCACGATTGGTCAAATTTGGGAGGATAATGGAACGGTTCACCATATTTTTTAAATCTGTATAAGCTCCGTAGTCATAAATTGTGTTTTCTATTCAATAAACTTCAGTTGTGTGCAATATTTTTCTTTCTCTTCTTTTTTTTTTACGTCTTCCTGGAGATGTTATCGCTAGGATTTAACCTTTTTACGAACGGGTTTTTAGTTTATAATTTAATCACGTATCGTAGTTGTCTAGTACGTTTACGGATACACGACGTTTTTTTTAACGATTTCGCACGCTAGCCAAGAGAATTTTAACAGTTACAATGATTAATCGAATCTTTAAATATAAAATTCTCACAAAGAGCGATTCGTTAGTTGACCGAATCCATCAAAAGCTAAGGCTAAAAGGTTATCTAATAAGCTGAAAATGGTGCTGAGCCGGAAAAGAAGAAGAAGAGGAAGAGGAAGAAGTAAAAAAAAAAAAAGTCGTTTTCGATCGGTTAAAACACACTTTGGGAAAACAATTTTTTAACTGCCACCAATATTTAATACGTCAGAACACATTGAAAATTTTACGTCTCAAAACTAGGCTTGCATACATCAAAATCAAACCACTATCCCAAAAGTAAAAGCATATCCATCACCTTTGGTTTTTCTCGAAAAGAGTTTTTAGCCCGTTACCATAGCAATAAGTCACAACGCAGAAAATGCGAAATCCGAAACTCGGCAGAGGAAAACAGCGCAAAAAAAAAAAAAAAATATATATATATATAGAAAAAAAATTTTCCCCCGTTCGTATATGGAAAGGAAAACGTGCCCGAAGGACGACAATACCTCCGAAGCATGTCAAGCATCTACACACTAACCTTATCTCTAAAAACTCCGTTGTTCAGCACCTGTAACCCTATCCTACGTTGACATTATTCGACCCTTTCTCTCTGTAATCTATGTCCATTGACATTCCGATTGCGACTGAAGCAAAGTGCTTCGTTGTCGAGTAGTACAGGAGGGGGAACGATAGCACGGGGAAAACCACTTTGCATTTCAACTATCGTCAACCCCTCTACAAATCAAGTTGGATGCCCACATCTACAATTTCAGTCTTTTTACTATTTTTCTTCGGTATGTCTCTCGAAAAATTTTTACTTTTAAAAAATTCACTTTGTTCCGTAAAAAAATTTTCTTGTTTTTCTTAGTTTTTTTTTTTTCCTTCTTCTTCCACTATAGGTTCTTCGTTTCCACTTGTTTCGCGACATTTTTGCATTCTGTCGTCACTTATACTAACGATGTCTGAATACTTTTTTCTTTTATATATATCTATATATGTATCTTATATATCTATATATATATATATATCTCGCTTTTGCAAAGTCATTCTGAGTGAGAGGTACGCTAGGAAAATAATATTACCTTACAATAGATGCACTCAGAAAAATGTCATCCTGCCTTAACAGGAAGAAACACACACACACACACACACACACATACAAGGCAGTATATCTTACTCCCTCCTTTTGCTTTTCAATGTGATATTTTTCTATGTTGCGGGATGGAGTATCTTTAACAGGTTGCATTTCCCTTTCTTACAAAAAGATTTTTAAAAACTCTTATTGGCTTAAGGATTGTATTGAAGATTTTAAGTTTTTAATAAAAAAATAAAAAAAAACAAATTTTTTGTGTCATCTATTGAGAATTTTCTGTTTTCGGTATACCTATACAAACTTTATCAATATTTAATCGCTAATCTGCTTAAATACCGTATAATTTAACAGTTTAATCTTCTCTAATTTTTGGGTCAAGACCTTGAATTAGCCATAAAAACTTGCAATTTTTTTTTTCTGCCAGTTTTAATTCTGTTTTGTCTGCCCTTCTCGTCTGTTATTCCCATTCTATTATCTACCCGTAATGGAGAAAAAAACTTTTATTAAATGAGAGAACACTTAATGACTCGCTATCATTTAAAAAAAATGGCAAAAAAAAAAACTTTGGGTGTAGACCTGCAGACGTTGGAACTGTAACAATTACTGTTACGTGACCTATGACATTCTTCCAATAGTGTTTTGACTTCGAACATAACCTCGGGATATAGAGATAAAATTTATCCTTTATATTCGCCACTGTACGTGGTTCCTAATTACAATAGACCAAACTACAAGCGATGTCCATTAGTGTCCAGAAATATCGATAAGCTAACATTATTTCGATGGATATATCTTTATGTATGTGTGCGTTACGGAATTTTATCTTTTGTTATATTTCATTGCTTTTCTCTTATAGATAAATCGATAGTTTTTAAAAATTAGATTAATTGTTATGATTTTAATCTATCCTATGATGAATCTATTAGTCCTTATTATCATAGAAGGAGAAAAGATTCTAAGAAGCTGAAGATGACATTCCCAGTTTCTTATAATCATTCTTTAACTAGTTACAACCATTAAGATAGTGCAAAACAAGACAAATTTTGCATTATAAAACTTATTTTGATGATAATTCTTTTTTTTAATTAATTGCTAAGCTTTTAATCTATCCTATGACATTTTTATCAGTCCTTATTAAGATAGAAGAGGAAAATATCCAAGAAGCCAAAGATGGCATTCTTAATTTTCTATAACTATTTTAAAACATTAAAATGATGAAAAACAAGACAAGTTTTTCATTTTATAACTTATTTTGATGATAATTCTTTTTTTAGATTAATTACTATGTTTTTAATCTATCCTATGACGAATTTATCAGCTCTTATTATGATAGAAGAAGGAAAGATTCTAAGAAGCCGAAGTTGCATTCCCAGCCACTTTTAACTAGCTAAAACCATTAAAAAGGTACAAAACAAACCAAATTTTGCATTATAAAACTTATTTTGATGATTATTCCTTCAAAATTAGTTTATTTTGATAATTTAACTAGGTGGAATTCAGCTTCTTAGAATCCGTGATTACTCAAACAAATTAAATTTATTTTGGCATTAATTTGATACTGACACTTAAATTATCAAACGAAATAATATATTTTGCGTTATAAAATCTTATTTTGATGAAATTTTACAAGAAAAAAAATGCAAAAACAACGAAGTTAGAGTCAAAAATATGAGAAGATTCGAAATTAAATTATTTATGGTTATCTTATAGAAAGTACTACATAAAATTCATTACTAAAGAGAATATTTTAAAAGAGAAATCGAGAAATTAATAAATAAAAGTAAAAAAAAAAAAATTGATCTTATCATTCAATATTTGATATATAAAACGCTTATCAGAAGTAGTTTTTCATCATAAAAATTACACGCTCAAGAGGAGACTTCAACAAGTCTTTCTTTGTCACACTTAAGAAAAGAACCGCCGAAGGAATATATAAAAAAAAAGTCTTGGGTCCTTTTATTATTGAAATAGCTTTGTCACAAGCAAGCTTACAACAGTGAGATGCGGAGCTAAGATAAATGGAAGTGACGGTAAATAGGCTTAAAGCAGACGACCCACGTCACTTCAATGGAATAGAGAGCAACAGATGAGTATCGGGCCTTTTGCTGAGAGCGTCACAATCGTTTCCTGGCCCGTTTGATGAATTGCTCCTGTTTAGTTGGAAAGACAAGGAGTTGAAAAATTAACAACGACGCATCGTTCAGACTTTACCACTCTTCAGACACAAGCTATATCATGGATGAGTTAGTCCTGGCAATATTGTGATGTGGCTGTACTCACTCAGTTTTTTTGCCTTTTCCACTTCCTCTTTTTTTCTTCTTCTTCTTCTTCAAAAGAGGAGTGTGTGTGAGAGAGAGAGAGTAGTGCTAAACAATTCTTTATCTGCTAGCGAAGTACTGTTTCGAAATTTAGTGCTGCTACTACAGAAGACACAAAATAAACTTCTAGTCTATTACAAGGAATTTTGATGTTGATGTTGTAGGTTACAAACGAACTAAAAATCCAATTCTTTAAACAACTAATCTACGGAATACAATAAATTAAAGTCGATAATTGCTCTAATTTATCTAACAATTCTCAAGATAAAGATTAAACCATCATTAACAGCAAAAAAAGTCATAAAAAGAGTCGGGATTAAAACTGAAAATCAGTTACTTCTGACAAGCGCCGTAATTGATACTTCCCTACGAACAAGATTTTTTTCTGTTGCCATAATTGATGCTACTATACGAACAAAAACTTTTTCTATTGTTCCGAAAACTGAAGAGCATTTTCTACTACATCCAGTTAAGATTAAAGAGTTAAAATAGTAAAAACAACGTCTCAGTTCAGTTACAAACTGTTTTTAATGTCATAAATTCAAAGTCCGTATCGCGATACTGTTAACATTGAAAAATATGGATTAAAAATTTAAATTTATCAAGATTTATTTACCTTTAAATTTTTTCTGAATTAAAAAATATCGTGTTGCAACAAGGGGATTAAAATAAAGGAATTAAAGCTATTCAACAAAGGAGAACATCGAAACATAAAATCGGACTGAAGATGCGCATTTATAGTAAAACGAGTGCTCATAATTTAAAGTGTAATGTTAAAATAAAATAAAAAAACAAGAAAAGTCTCATCACATAGACTAAGAAGATCGGCAATAAAAATTCCATCCGTCTACTCTAAAATTCTTTAAGAAAAAAGAAGATACACATCCCGAAAGAATCAAAACAAAAGTCCTTTGATGTGGGAAGGGGTAGTAAATCTGTTTCTGCTATCTAATAAACTATGTGGGTAAATCGTCTGTTGTCTAACGAAGGTGAAATAGTCCGTGAGTCATAAAACTAGCATCCTTTAACTATCTGTGAGTTATAAGAACACTTTGCTATAAGTTGAGTAGATAAAATTATCTCGGTGACGTTTTATTATCTAAACATTAAAAAAAAAATTAATCGAGTAAAAAAATAGAGAAACAACATTTATACACATGCAAATAATTTATTTATCAATGATATTTGTACAAAGATGAATATGTAAATTGATGTATATTCTCTTTTTTTTTTTTTCCTCTCTCTCACTCTCTCTTTCTACATGTTAAGGTGTAAAATCTTCAGAGAAATTCTAACATATAATGATTAAAATTATCATTAAAAAGTTCACTAACTATATAAATTAACTGTCATTTTCTTTTTTGTTTTCAATATTTACAAGATGACAAAAATTAGAAACAAAATTGGTACACGTAACGAAAGAAAAAAGTGTTTGTTTCTCTACGAATATAAAAAATAATGCTGATAATTTGCTTTATTTTCAGCATGCTACTTTGTTTTTTTTCGTTATTTCTTTTTTTTTATATTACTAACTCTGAAGGACGAAGTTTGAAGAGTTATCCATGTTTCGGACGTACTCTTCGGATTTGTTTTTTTAATTATTATTGCTTGTACACGTCGTTTGTTTACACACTTATGTGTGTGTTATGTGCTACACTAATGTTTGTAGAAATATATATATGTTAAGGGTAGGTATTCTACCTACGAGAATGAAAATCTATCATCTAATTTTCGTGTTCATGGTCCATTGCTGAGCACTTATTATTATCGACGCAGTCTGTTATTGCTCATTCTTTATTGCTCTTTTGTAAAGCTGTTTAAGGATATATTTTTTGTATATTTTTTTTCTTTTAATTCGCTAGAGAAAATTTATAGGAACTACTATAAAATATTGCATTCTATCTATAGAAATAACAGGCGAAGTTTTAAATATATAACTATTAATTAATAAAAATGGGAATTTATTGCTTTCGTTGACTATTCGATGCGTCGTTCTCAGTATTTAGGATGCAAAATGGTTGCTTTTTACTTTACAACTTTTAGCCTTCTCTTCGGACTGGTTTATTGCACTAGAACCCAGCCAAATCTCCACGATTTCGAGACCTCATCGCGGGAAATTTTTTTTTTCTTTTTTTTAAAAATAAGAAGATAAAGATTTTTTTGTTCATTTTGTTGTTTTAAATCTTGCAGAACTGGTGTAATTGCAAGATTGTAAAGAGAGGTAGAATTATTATTGTTATACGCTCTTCTATTCATTATTGCTCGTTGGGTGAGATGGAATCTTTAAAACAAGACGATTCGTAATGTTTGTTCAGATAGGATTTAAGTGCGAATGATTTATTGCATCGCTGGCATCGAAAGTGTTTGAATGACGAATGTGTCTGCATATGGGCCCTTAAGTTGGAGCGATCCGCGAATGCTTTGCCACAGTGCGCACATCCGAATGGTTTCTCGCCTGTGTGTGACCTCATGTGTCCCTGTAAGAGCCAAGGCCTGGAGAAGGCCTTCCCGCATACGTTACACTTGTGGTTAAGGTTATGAGTCAAGACGTGCATGGATAGAGCAGGCATGCTAACGTACACTTTACCACAGGTGGGGCACTTTTTTGCCAATTGAGAATCGGGGCTTCGGTGGGTTTGTTTGTGTCTGGACAGGTTTGACGAAGTAGCGTAGTGCTTACCACACTCGGTGCATGTGTACCGAGGTCTTTCGCTGTCTTGTACCCCGAGACCATTCCTTCTTCTAGAACGACCGTCACTTATGAAGAAAGCATCGTAAGTATAACTTACGGTAACGCCATTGGTGAAAACGTGAATTGGGTTGTTGCTGTCGTTTACGGAGTCAATAGGACTAGATGGATCTATCACGTGATTGCATATGGAGACCCCATTTGCCATGTCTGGATGGTTCGGATAAGGTCCTTTGATAACTGAGTCTGTTTGATAGGTCTTGTTGCTAAGATCCAATTCTTTCTCGTAGACATGATTCTCTTCATGGCTGAGTACGGTTAAATTTGGGAGCAAATCCTGAATATAACCTGAAAAAAGTTAAAAATCATCAGTTAGGATTTATTTGTGCACAAAGCAATTATTTAAAACATAATAAAATTGAAAAAATCTGAAAATGCAAAGCGTTATTTTTTCAGTATTTTATCATAAAAATTATAAAATATGCACATTATTTTTTAAAAATATGTAAAGATAATTAGTAGAATTCAATTAGTATTCATCAAGAAGATAATTTAGAAGCTTGTCTTCATGGATATCTTGCACAAAAATCATTTTCGCCATATTTTAAATTTGGGTCAACTCTAAACAATAACATCTTCAAAATAAACGTTTTAATCGATAAATGTCTGCATTTTAAAAGCTATATGCATGGATAAAATTAATGTAAATAATTATTTTAATAACTTAAGCTAGTTGCGAGATTCGGTAGTTGTGAGAGCGCATATTTAAAAGCGATTAACGATAAAATTGCGATAACGCGATAAATAATTCCGCTACTGATGCGAAGGGGAAAAAATATATATTTGTAATGTTTTCGAAAAATATCCTTCGATCTTTGCATCTAGAAAAAGTCCAACAGATTGCAAATATCATTTTTAATATTTCATGGTGAAGCGTTATATAAAGTCACAAGTCAATAATACAAGACGAATAATATAAAATATTCATTGTGTATTCGAGAATATCCTTTTGTTGCTTTGAAACAATGGACACTAGAATTACACCGTACTTAATAACCCGAATAATAAAATTTCATCGATAACAACTGCACAACTGGCAACACTTGAGCAATTAACAGGTCTTTCTACGGACACCGACGATCTTATTTTAAAATTATCAAGCGATTTAACTCCATTTATAACACCGTTACTTCGTTACTAATGTCGGAAACACGTAGAGTAACAATAGCGCGTTATAAAAACGGTTATAGAGATGTAGACTTCGGATCCACGATTTCTATCTCTTTAAGGAGAATTATAGGCTAGATTAATGAATTAATTAGGTTGGGATTTAAATTAGGTAGGGAATTTGGGTTTAATTAGGAGAGACTTTACTATATCGTAACACAGAATTTACATCTACATAATTTAAATCAACCCAAGACAATTGAAAGCAGAGTTGTTATAACTCATACTAATTCGGTTTGAAGCAAATCCAAGCAATTTTGTGCCCTAAAAAATAAGATCCTAGCTCAACTTTTACCTAAATCTACTTATTTTGACACAAGTTAGGCAAATGGTAAAACCAAATTGTACATAAACTATTCACCATGCTCAATGATATCAAATGAAGCGTTACTAATCAAAACTGGGCAATGTCACTAGTTTAACATAGGATAATTTAGTTTGCCATGATATAACAGGCAGTACCAAACTAGAACATAAAATTTAGGATAGATAGCATAGAATTCGGCTAAAAATTAACATCATAATCAACACAGATTTCGTCCAATTCAATGTAGAAAATGAAATTTTCTCTTAATCAAACTAGGCACGACTTAATCCGATTTGATGCAGTATAAGCTAAAGTAGCACAGAAAACCGTATCGTTATCTAAACTAGATCTAAAACTATCTAGTAAGCTATCTATGCAAACTATCTAAACTAGATCTAACGGATAAAGTCGAAAAAAATGCAACTAGACTTAACATAGCATAATTAATCTAATTTAACACGATCTAAGCTAACTACTTGAACAAATTGAATGAAACCCGAATATAACACGACTTGATTTTATCCGACTAAATCTAATCTTAATCCAATTCGACTTAACAACATCCTCCAGCATCCGTCTCCAGATAGAATTGGATAAAATCTACATTTGTCTAACCGAAGTATGTGTTAATACGAAGTATTTTTGCACATGATTCTCAAATTTTGTTTAATTCGTCGCGTGCAATTGCACGATAAATAATTGCATTCGGTAAACGTTTCGACTTATCATCATCATCGGCGTTAAATAAGTCGAATGACGGATTAGATACGAAAGTATAATGACGTCTTTATACTAATAATTATGTACTGCATATAAAATATTTTAATGAGTTAGAAACACTTTCTATTTGGAGTAATTGGATAAAGGGCGGTATTGAGGCCGCCTCCTTTCTAAAGTTAGCTTAAATCGCTATAACTAAAGTGGCAATTTAGACAGAATGATATTGTCATAATGCTCCTTTTTTTGTTGGCTTTTCATATTATAACTGTAGCTCAGAGAATACAAAATTAGATGTGTCCATTCGTCGAATAAAATTTTAGTAATTTTGTTCATCAATGTGCAATGGAGTAATTAGTTGTATGCTGCATCACGTAAATGCTCATCAGTTATAGTTTCGTGAATAAAACGTTCAAAATTTAAAATATAAAAGATGCAAAAGATGATCGAGGAAGGAGACTGTTTAATTAAGGTTCATCATGGTAAAAACTCTACCATTAACTAATTCGAAGAGTAAAAAATTGAATAAATCTTCTTATATATATATAAAAAGGAATCTAAAAATACAAAAAGGTAATTTTTTATCTCAACACCTGGCATCGATAGGAAAGTAATAAAATTATATATCAATGTGATTCTTGGCAAACTCTCTAAAAATCGCTTAATGATGCACGAATGCGAAATGATTTTGTAAAGGAATTATACAATTTAACGTTGAATTCCATCAGATGAATCTATTTTAAGTCAACATGTACCGTGATTGATGGATTTTCATCGAACATTTTTCGGTTATTAAAAGGTACATTCAGTTATTACCCCGTCTTCATGAATCGAAAAATTTCGCATGAAACTTAAAAAGTACGGTTTGCAACAGAAGTTTAAAAGAGCAGACCACATTAAGGAATGGGGACATATTAGTTTTGTAACCAAATTACTCATAAATTAACAATAAAAACTAAGTAAAGATTGCAGAGATGCAGTTATACGTATTTCTTGCTTCTCTGCAAAATACTCCTTAAGCGTACTTTATTATTATCATATCACATAGAATATTGTTGAATGGAAATGTAGAATATTCGAGTGGAGTAAGTTCAAAGGCTTTCGAAATCCTATTAATAGAAGGAACGATGTAAATACTTTAATGGTTTACTGTATTTACCAATTAAAGATCATTTAATTGCATCATTTTAGTTTAATCTTTCGCTGTTGCACTTATTGGTAATTCATCTCGAAGTCCAACAAGATGGTTTAATGATAGTTAAATTATGAACTAAAGATTTATTAATGAAAGAGCAGAATGGGATTTTTGCAAGTATTCTGCATCTTTTTATCGTGTTTAAGAGTCTAAATATATTTAAAACCACGAAAACCAAAACAGTACAACGTTGCAACTGCATATTCTCTAACCATGTTATTTAACTGCATCTTCTTTAACTTTCCTTTCGGATGTAGTTTGTAAATAACATTTAAAACATTAAAAAAATGGAATTTTAAGTGATTTTTAAGTAGTGAATTTTCTGATAATCCAGTAAAAATTCGAGAAAGTCAGTATGGTTCTCCTGACATAGAGAACGAGCTAAACAAACTAAAATATTTGCTCATTTTAATACACGTGTGGCATAAGTTACAGGTGTTCCATTTGTACATGCATTAGAAGACAACACAGCAGTATGACAAATATCTGGAACAATATAGGAACAGGTGTGCCCGTAAAATCCAAGATTATGACTGACTGGTGAGATCGAAAAATGGCACTTCTCACACCTGGCAGTATCGAATACCGATATACTCTACCTGACTTTTCCATAGATGACTGGTAAAAAGAAAGCTTCGCGATGACTATTTTTCATGCAACTCGTATGACAGTAAGAGAGAGAGTACAGATTTATTTTTCTTATTCGATACATATATATTATTTTGATTTAGCGATCTCCGCAGTTTGTTTAAAAAATTTTTACATATGCGGATAAACTCTTAAAGTGCAGTTTAAATTATCCTTCTGTTGCAGTAATTTGTTTTTGCGACTGTTTAAACAAACCTAGTGGAAAATATGACTTATAAGTCATAAAATAAGCGATTTATATAATGTTTAAAACCAAATTTTGCGCTATAAAAGGTGTAGAATCGTCGCTGTCGGCTCTACACTCCGATAAACCTTCTAATTTTTCGTTTATAATATTAAAAACGTTTAAAGTTCGGTCGTAAGCTTCGTTCGGAGACCGTCACCTTATTAAAATTTTCCATTAATCTGTAAATTGTACCAGGTAACTAAACAAGTCTATTTATATCTATACCCAAAGGAAATTTTCCGATACGACAATTCGTATATAGTAGAACTCTTTTAAATCCATCAGTTCGGTATGACTTAGAACACCTACAGGGAAGCAGGAATTCCTGGGGCAACCACTCAGAGATGACAAACTGAAGTTGATAATAACAGTTTCCAACGATAACAGTTTCTGAACGGAAAGTCTGTGTTCATCTTTATAACGCCATAAAATGCGCGTGCGTGTAATAAACTTCTCCCCTTTCCCCTACAAAAGGAGTGAAGGGGGAGGATAGAAACCGTTTTGTCTTTCCCACCCCCGCTTATACCACCTACCGAAGTCGACACTGCCCTCAGGCTATTGTCAAGAAGGTGGCAGCTGTTACAGACAATGTAGTCTTGTATTTTTAGAGAGTAGGAACCAGGAAGAGAGAGATAGTGCCCGAGGTGATCACTATGTCCGCGAGAAACTCTCCATTAGATCCGCCGTCACACCTAACGAGTTTTCGCATTGGGACATACCGAAATGGTTTTTTTTTCACTTCTCTTTCTTCTTCCTTCTGTTCCCGTGGACTGGCTTAATCCTCCCCTTTCTCCTGTTCCTCCCCCTACTGTTTTGACACCGTCCCCGATCGACCACATTGTGCGTGCAACAGTTGAGGGAAGGTTGGGGAGAAGCTTCTCCTGTGCTGATTAAAGGGATTAACTTGACTGTTGAGCTGTCTGTCCAGAGACGCGTTAATGCTTCACTAACAAGTAGTGGTGGCCGACAACCAAAATGCTATAGAAGAATGGGTATGTCACACTTCCCTTTTTCAAAAGACTAAGCTCTAGGAATTCCGTGTTGCGAGAGGAACTAGCTACAACCAATTTGTGGCCAGTAAAAGAGAGAGAAAGAGGGGGACACACTGTGACTATTTCTTGCGTGATTCTAAAGAAATAATTCGAAAAATTTTCTAGAACATCACCAAACTTTTCCTCTTTCTTAAGTATGAACGATTAATTAATACGTAATATTCCCCAAACAGTAAAAAATACGATCTTTAAGATAACGTAAACAGTTTAAAGAAAACCACCGAAGGTGTATGAGTTAATGTGCATGCAACATCCACCATTTTGTGATTCTTAAGACTGTTTTGGAGAAGCGAAGTTTTTTGTATTATGTATTTTTTAACATCTTTATTTTATATTGTAACGTCACACTTACCATTTGTGTATCGGACGGTGAGACAATGGGATGGAGGCGGGGGACTTGGTGCTGTTGCAGCTTCGGTCGGACTCGATGGTTCTCTATAAGTCCATCTGTGGTCAACAGGATTCTTACCCTTTTTTACCAAAAACGAACGCGGCATGGCTATCAAAAAACAAGCGTTGGGGTTCGGAAAAAATGTCCTGGGTATATCAACCTGTTAAGTGATCTTCACTAAGCCAATCATCACGTGTGCCACAATGGTAATAACATGGCGCAGCCTGAAGCGCGCTCCCTAAGCCGTCTATGTACAGTATACCGATCGCCGGACTTCTACCTTCCTTATATAGGTTCTCCTCGTCCTCCCCATCACTCGCCATTCAAATTTTATTCGATCCGGCCCCGCGCCTGCGCTTTTCGCATCCCCGCTACACCAGTCGATCCGATTCTCTCGCGTAGCATGGCGCTTTTCTTTCCCCTCCTGTCCTTTCACCCTCCCCTCATCAAGTCCACCCACGGTAGTTTAGATAGAAAACTGTTCTCTTCCTTAATTGTAGCGATCAACAAAAGAAAAGCAACAAACTGTAGAAATTGGGAAGTCCTTTCCTGGCAAACATCGCAAGGCTGAAGTTGGACAAACAATCGGGGTATGAACGGAACTTCTATTGACCCAAAAAGACGAGGGTAAACTTCTAACTTGTTGAAGGTATTTCAGGTGGGTGAAGTACTTGTTCAGTAACGTTTTTTTTTTTTCTATATTTTCCTAAGAAACGGGGACTTTTCGAAAAACCTATAAAGTCACGTTACAAACTTAAGAGTACCACGTGTAAAAATTAACCGAAAGAAAAAAAAAATATATATTTTGTTCTTATTTTTTATTGAAGTGCAACTTTCGACAGAATTTAAAATAATTTTAGACTAAACGTAAGTAGCGACTTCTAAATAACGCTTCACGTTTAATTATAATTAATTTAAAAAAAAATCGATTAATAAAAATTAAACTGGCAACACGGCTTTAAAAATCGACGAGATTTTTAAAGCCGTGTTGCCAAGAAAACCAAAACGTAAAATAATATTTATGTATTTATTTTTCTACTTTATTTTTAAACAAAAATGAATAATTTAAACGTCAATATTTAAATATATTATTACAGAAAATTTTTAAGATTTTTTTTTAAACTTTTACATTTAAATCAATTTGTCATACATCTTTTCATTTTCCGTTTTTTGAAATTTTGGAAATGTACCAAATATATATATATATAGTTTTTTTTCTTTCTAGTTTTATTTTGAAAATGGATCAAAAACTCCCAAAAACATATATTTCATATAGTATTTTTAAAAAATATATATTCAGTAAAGATACTGTTTGACAAATCTATCTCTTTGTGATATATATTTTTATCTTTAAAAAAAGATATTATTTTGGATTGAAATATACTTTGTACATAAATATCGTTCAAATTTAAGAAAATAATGCGCATTAGCGAAGAGTTATTTATATAATTTTTATGATATTTGTTGCTTTAATGTTGCAAGAAAAAAAAAAACAAGATTAAAGTGATAACCGCAAAGAATAAAAATTGGCTCATCATCATTTTATTGAAATATTAAACAACTCTCATTTAAATAATGGAAACAGTAAGTGTGGTAAAAATTTTAGTAAATATGGGAAACACCTTTAAATGTGGCAAAATTTTCAGTAAATATTGTAAACACCATTAAATGTGGCAATATTTTCAGTAAATAGTGGAAAAAATCTTTAAATGTGGCAAAACTCTCGATAAATATTGGAAACATCTTTAATTGTGGCAATATTTTCAGTAAATATTAGAAACACCATTAAATGTGGCAATATTTTTAGTAAATATTAGAAACAATGTTAATTGTGGCAATATTGGCAATATTTTCGGTGAATATTGCCACAATTAAACCACAGATGTGGCACAAATTTTGCCATATTTAATGGTGTTTGCAATATTTTCAGTAAATAATAGAAACACGGTTAATTGTGGCAATATTTTCGGTAAATATTGGAAACACCATTAAATGTGGCAATATTTTTAGTAAATATTAGAAACAATGTTAATTGTGGCAATATTTTCGGTGAATATTGCCACAATTAAACCACAGATGTGGCACAAATTTTGCCACATTTAATGGTGTTTGCAATATTTTCAGTAAATAATAGAAACACGGTTAATTGTGGCAATATTTTCGGTAAATATTGGAAACATCATTAAATGTGGCAATATTTTTAGTAAATATTAGAAACAATGTTAATTGTGGCACAATATTTACCGAAAATATTGCCACAATTAACCGTGTTTCTATTATTTACCGAAAATATTGTCACAGATGTGGCACAAATTTTTCCACATTTAATGGTGTTTGCAATATTTTCAGTAAATAATAGAAACACGGTTAATTGTGACAATATTTTCGGTAAATATTGGAAACATCTTTAATTGTGGCAAAATTTTCAGTAAATATTGGAAACACCATTAAATGTGGCAATATTTTTAGTAAATATTAGAAACAATGTTAATTGTGGCAATATTTTCGGTGAATATTGCGACAATTAAACCACAGATGTGGCACAAATTTTGCCACATTTAATGGTGTTTGTAATACTTTCAGTAAATATTGCCACATTTAAAAATGTTTCCAGTATTTTCGGTAAATATTGGAAACACCTTTAATTGTGGCAACATTTTCAGTAAATATTAGAAACATTTAATTGTGGCAATATTTTCAGTAAATAATAGAAAAACGGTTAATTGTGGCAATATTTTCGGTAAATATTGGAAACATCTTTAATTGTAGCAATATTTTCTGTAAATATTAGAAACACCATTAGAAACATCTTTAATTGTGGCAATATTTTCTGTAAATATTAGAAACACCATTAAATGTGGCAATATTTTTAGTAAATATTAGAAACAATGTTAATTGTGGCAATATTTTCGGTAAAAATTGCCACAATTAAATTACAAATGTGGCACAAGTTTTGCCACATTTAATAGTGTTTGCAATATTTTCAGTAAATATTGGAACACATTTAAATGTGGCAAAATTTCCAGGAAACATCTTTAAATGTAGCAAAACTTTTCATAAATATTGGAAACACCTTTAATTGTGGCAACATTTTCAGTAAATAATATAAACACGGTTAATTATGGCAATATTTTCGGTAAATATTAGAAACATCTTTAATTGTGGCAATATTTTCTGTAAATATTAGAAACACCATTAAATGTGGCAATATTTTTAGTAAATATTAGAATCATGGTTAATTGTGGCAATATTTTCGGTAAAAATTGCCACAATTAAATTACAAATGTGGCACAAGTTTTGCCACATTTAATAGTGTTTGCAATATTTTCAGTAAATATTGGAACACATTTAAATGTGGCAAAATTTCCAATAAATATTGCAAACACCTATTTAAAGTGACAATATTGCAAAATTTCCAATAAATATTGCAAACACCTATTTAAAGTGACAATATTTTCAGAAAGCATTGAAAACACTTTTAAGTGAGGCAAAAATTTTTTTTATATTTTATTTTGAAAAGAGTAAAATATTTAATTATTAATGAAATTGTTAAATCGATTATCGGAAGACGAAATTGATGACTAATTATCGGAAGATGATGAGAATCAATTGTTGAAATCTGATATTTAATTGTTAGACCGAGCGAGGTTTATTGTTGGAATTTTGGTGTTCAATTAATAACACGCAAAACTGTTTTCTTAAATTGCAACAATAAATTTTCGCGAAAAAAAAAAAAAATACAAAGAAAATGATTAATGATCTAACGATAATCTTT
>AYEL01062994.1:0-31309 GCA_000484575.1 Olivierus martensii
CGCTGTACAGGAGTCCATTATAATTATGATATGTAGGTGATGTAAAAGTTTTTCATCCTTTTGCTTTGGACAAATTAAATCAACAAATGAAAATACATTAAAAAGATTAAATTTGGTTAACTTTAATAAATAAGTATTAAACTTTAAAAACATCAATAATTTTGTTAAATAGGATATAAAATAGAGCAGATTCATTGTTTCTCAAAAATAAATATTAATTGAATAGTACATTAGTTTAAGCAAAGTATACAATCTATATAGAAGACAATATAAAACAATATTTAGAAATTACATTTTCTAGCTTTTAGCTCAGAAAAGTCTTCTAAAATTGAATCAAAATCTAGCTGTTTTGTTTCTTGATTTTCAATAGAAAGGATTGCTAAACTGTTCAGCCTATCTTGGGTCATTGTTGACCTTAAATAATTTTTTATTAATTTCAACCTAGAAAATGTCCTTTCTCCAGAAGCAATGGTCACTGGTATAGTTAAATATATTGGAAGAGCAATGAATAGATTAGGAAAAGCTGTAGCTCTGTCATTCTCAGCTAGAAATTGAAACATTTTATAAGGCTTTCCATAATATTCTAATGAAAGAATAAGTTTTAGAAATTCCATTTCGTCGACCAAAATATTGCCATCTAAGTCTTTCTCATTTAAAAAATTATCAGATGAGTCTTCTTGTGTAATCTTAGTATGAGTCAAAGCAATTTCTAACTATGCTGCATGCTTTTTCAATTCATCTTTTTCCATTTTTTTGAAATTTTCCCAAAAATCCAAATAAATCCGTATGATTTTTCAATTGTTCAAATCGCGGATTATTTTGTTTAGATAATGTTGTTGAACTTTTTTACTGTCGATTCATCAAAGATGGTCTTGAATTATCGGATTAAATTTCCCAAGCAGTTCAATAATTCCTAGAAAGTTTCCATTATGCGAATCACCTATGTTTTCGACGGATCCTCGAAACGCCAAATTACGCTCAGCTAAAAATTGTATCACAGATAATAATCTTTCAAAAACCTGACGTAATCGCAATTTTTCTTGAATTAATAATTTCTGTTGTTCTTGAATTAATAATTTCTGTTACTTTGTCTATAGTTTCTTCAACTGAAAGTCTTTTTTGAAGTTCTGTACATTTTAACATTGCAATCAAATAATTTTTTGATTTTTCATGTTCTGCCAGTCTAGTATGGATATTCGGCCAATTATTGAATCCTGATGTGGCCAAAGCAATCGTCGTATTTTCATGGAAAAGGCGACAATAGAAACAAAATATTTTATCCTTTTTATTAGAATATATTATCCAGGGACGATATATTATTTCACCATTTGGAAGTTTTCTTTTAAGATGAACTTTTGAAAAATGAGTTCCATTATCTTGGCGGGGAAATTCATCTACAAGAATTTTTGGCAGTCCTTTTTTAACTAAATATTCAATTGTTTGATTGCTAATTCTCTCCGGCCAAATAGCAGGGTCATCTGTTATGAAAGCGCTACAGAAATATCCACGGAATCACTTTGAAGTTCTTTGCTAATAAAATTTACCTGGAAAAGTAAATCGTACCATAAAATCAGGGATACTATAAACTTGTAATCTTTTATTAAGTGTGCAAGTGATTCTGAATCACTTTTAACTTGAGGATCTTCTGATGTTTCTGATATTTCAAGAAGTGCATCATAGACTTCACCTATTTGATATCTTACTGCCTTGACACTTTGAATGCGACATTCCCACCTTGTCGTCACTAAGAGGCTTCACACTAAGATCTTTAACATATTTACGAAGAATTGACCATCTCTTTGTGGATGATGATAATAATACATAAAGGCGTTGAAGTGTACCAAAGAATGTCAATGCATCAGGGCAAGTTTTAACTATATCTGCCAAAACGAGATTGTAATTATGACAAGCACATGGTGTAAAAAATGCCCTTGAATTTTCCTTTAAGAGTCTAGCCTGAACTCCAGAAATTTTTCCCTTCATATTGGAGCCATTATCATATCCTTGTCCCCTGATATTATTAAGGTTTAATCCTAAAGAATTAATTTCTCGCTTCAGCACAGCATATAAATTTTCTCCAGTACTACTTTCCACGTTTATAAATTTAATAAACTGTTCATAAATACCTATGATTGAACCAGGTGAAATACCATCAGAGACATATCTGAGTGTAAGAGACATTTGTTCTTGGTGGCTGATATCTGGAGTACAGTCAAGAATTATAGCAAAATATTTTCCCAATTTTATTCGATTTATAATCTGGTTTTGGATTTTATTTCCCATTAAATTCACTAATTCATCTTGGATTGTTTTGCTTAGATAATGTTGTTGAATTTCCTTACTGTCGATTCGTTGAAGATGGTCTTGAATTATCGGATCAAATTTCCCAAGCAGTTCAATAATTCCTAGAAAGTTTCCATTATGCGAATCACCTATGTTTTTGACGGATCCTCGAAACGCCAAATTACGCTCAGCTAAAAATTGTATCACAGATAATAATCTTTCAAAAACCTGACGTAATCGCAATTTTTCTTGAATTAATAATTTCTGTTGTACTTTGTCTATAGTTTCTTCAACTGAAAGTCTTTTTTGAAGTTCTGTACATTTTAACATTGCAACCAAATGATTTTTTGATTTTTCATGTTCTGCCAGTCTAGTATGGATATTCGGCCAATTATTGAATCCTGATGTGGCCAAAGCAATCGTCGTATTTTCATGGAAAAGGCGACAATAGAAACAAAATATTTTATCCTTTTTATTAGAATATATTATCCAGGGACGATATATTATTTCACCATTTGGAAGTTTTCTTTTAAGATGAATTTTTGAAAAATGAGTTCCATTATCTTGGCGGGGAAATTCATGTACAAGAATTTTTGGCGGTCATTTTTTAACTAAATATTCAATTATTTGATTGCTAATTCTCTCCAGCCAAGTAGCAGGGTCATCTGTTATGTTTAATAGTTCATCATTGTCTATTTCTTTACTCTCCGGCACACCGCACTGAATTATTTCTATGACACTGTTTCCTTCTTGTAAAAGTGTTTCTTTTGGATTATGTTCTATATCGATTTTAATATCCTGAACATCTTTTGTGGAGACAACTGTTTCTATTAAATTTTCACTTATAGCAATAGTTTTACTTTCTTGATTTGTCCCTTCCAATTTTTTGTCATCATTGTGAATTCTTAAGAATTTATGTAAAGCGTCTTTCTGTTTTTCAGCTATATTTTTTTTTATTTCACTTAATTTTCTTTTGGTATAGCCACTTTGATATTTTCTGCGCGAATCTCTTTCTTGTTTTGGAGTGGACATCTTATGATAAAAAGGTTAGAATGTTAAAATTTGTTTGAAAAGATAGAAATAAATATTTTTATATTGGTTTAAACTTTTGAAATTTATATAATTTTAAATATTTCATAATTTTTTATTAATTAAAAAGTATTGGAAAATTGCAGAGAAAATACAAATTATCAGTTTAGACTTTTATATTTTCAGAATAATAATTAAGTTTTTAAAGTAATTAATTGAGCAACTAAGAACTTTTTAATTTTATGTAAAAAATAACAAGTTTAATGCATTATCATTTAATTATTTCATCAAGTTTTATTCATTTAATAACTATATTAAAATTAATTACCTTACTTAAGAAGAATTCACATATACGTAAATAAACTTATACTATTGTAAGTGCAACACAAATTGTCATATTTATTTCACAGTTTGCTTAAATAAATGATAACAGTTCATTTGGCCAACGTACTTTTTTCAAAAGTAATACAACTCATAACTTTATTTTCTGCGACTGCGCAAGTGCGCAAAAGACTACTTGCAATTGACAGCCACTTCTCTCTGATAGATTTGATCTTTCAAATATGACACAGCAAAAATCACAGGGATTCGAGCCTGGAAAATGTAGAGGTTAAGCAAAGTTTCTTCAAACTTTATAATTATATTCTTTTATTTATTTTTAGACATGGGCCGTTTTTGTATTCTTTTCAATTGACAATATTCTATCAATGAAAATATGTTAGTTATTTTACCAGAATATTGTTACTATTCTGGTAAAATAAATAATAATGCAGGGTCTTTCTTTTTCAAAAGGATGATAATCTCAGAATAGTTTGCTTGCAATGATCTACTGACAATTTATATCTAGTGAGTAGTTTCGTAATTTGTATGCTTTTATTTGGATAAATTTGATCTGAAAACGGAACAATTTTATTTTTCATCGGAAATAGCAACCATGTTGCGTAATTAGCATATATATTAAGTTTCAATATAACATATTGATTAGAACCCGCTCCAGAGAGATGTGATTAGTATCAATTAATTTATAACTACTCTATACAAACCTGTATCCAAAATATTGTGATAGGGCTCAATGTAAAAAGAGGAATTGAGTGTGCGGACGTTTTCGGTAATTGTAATCTTCCGTAACTTCTTTTATTATATCGTACCATTTATACGTTCCGCAATTATTGAAAAACGATACATAAATTTTAAAATGTTTTTTCTTAATACAATATTTAATTACATAAACTTTGACAAAAACGGGGCCCCCTGAAGTGCGGGGCCCGATTGGGTCCAATTGGTGCAGTCGGCTTAAATCCGGCACTGTGTGAATTGCCTGATGAGGGTGTGATTACACCAAAAGCATTAGCAATAAATAAAAGTTTTTTGATATTTTAACTGCGTAAAGTGCTATAAATTTGCCTAAATAAGTTATAAGTAGAAAGCAGTAGAATGAAAGAAAACTAAATCCATAAACCTCTTTTCATCTAGTTTTTGAAGTATAAAAACCCAGAAAGCTTTAAATAAGTTAGAGGTTTTCTGTTTTTACACAAAATAAACATTTTTAACTGTACATCAGATAATGTTATAATATAAAGAATATATCAGTCAATGAGTCTATATTAACTTACTATATATAGTCTTGTATAAGTAGAACACCCTGCTTTAGAGTTTAAAAATCAGTAAAAATTTGAAACCCACATATAAGCCGATCATCCCACATTCAAATGTTGGAACAATATGACATTCATTGAAATAAATGTAGTCTCTTAGACAAAATTTAAAAAATAATTTTTTTTATAATTTAAAAAATTTTCCAAATCCTTTTCACTATTAGAATAAATGTAGTCTCTTAGACAAAATCCAGACTTACAACATATATCTTATATATTTGTCTTAGTACCATAACATTATACTAAGACAAAGGTGAAAGGAAAGTAGCATGTGATTTTGTTGCATTTCTTTACAATACTATTTTATTGAAGGATTTGTTCAGCAGAAAATATTAAAAAAAAGAATATTTAAAAGTTTTCATCATTTCTGAATTTCAACAAAAATATTAAAAATATTTAACAATTTATATAATATTTATATTTAAAAATATTTATCATTACATGCAATGGAAATTTTGCTGGAAGTAATAGGCGAGAGAATTTCACCTAGTGAGATTTCTGTCCTAGGGTATGATTGAATCTAGATGGAAGCTGTGCTAATAAAGAACTTATAGTTTCCTCCTGAATATTTTCTTTATAATAAAGATGAACTACCAACAACACTTGAATTTGTATTTTTGGTTGAATTCTGTTAAAGAAATCAATTTGAATAAGTAAATAAAACTCAGCACTAAATAGCAAGTATAAATTTTTAATTGGTATAACGTTTTCGAGCCATATTAGGCTCCTCTTCAGTACCATACATTAAGCAAATATAGTTTAACAGAACATTCCAGAATAAAAATTTAGTGCTGAGTTTTATTTACTTATTTAAGAAAGTAAGCAAGTAGTTTTCTTTAATTTACTGTGAAATCAATTTGATTTACTGATTGGTGTTGATGCTAATCATGTTGTCTGGGGCATTATCTGAAGGGAGTGAGTATTTATTGGAGTTTCTGGTAGTATTAACTTTTTTGTTTTAAACAAGGGTAGTGAATATATTTTTGTTGTTATAAACAGAAAGGAGGTCATTGACCTAACAGTAAGGTCATTAATTAACCTCATAATATTTCTGACTTAATCAAGAATTGGAATGTATTTAGTGAGCCAGTTTCATTGTATCACAGATACATTTATTTCAATTTAAAAGGCATGGTACCTAATCATTAACATAAGAGAGAGACCCAAGTTAGATTAATTATGCTTTCTTTAGAGAAGCCTCAATTGGGGATGTGTAGAATAGGTTTTATTTCAGTGATGGATTTAGAGATGATTATTGGCCAGATTCAACAGGAAATTCTTTTAATCTACCATCAAAATTATCCAGTCAGAACTGCTAGCTCATTAAGGCAGGTCATTTGGTTGAATAAACAGCTTGATGGTCTTAGACTTCATGTTGGAAGATTTTTTAATAAAGATAAAAGTAAAGATGAAACGGGATACATACAGAAATGCTTTCACCTGTTATAATAAAGCCATTAGAAAGGCTGGGACACATACAGAAATAATAAAGCCTTGGGGAAGGGACTTTAACAAAGTCTCCTCTCAATTGCAGTCTTTTGCCTATCAGTCTGGCAAATTGACTGAAAATGCTCTTCATGAGATTATGTCACTCATTTAGAGGGCAATTGGATATAAGAAAATTACCTTAGGGGTATCCTTTGATATTTAAGGAACTTTTGATTCTACTTTTTCAAGTAAATTAGCCTTGCAGCAAATAGACATGAATTCTGTTCTGTTAAGATAAACATTATTTTGTATGTTTTTATTTTTTGCTATGTAATATTTGTCATAAGAGGGCGCTTATCCCTTTCTCCCTTCTTCTCTATCAGTGTAGCCATGGTAGTAATAAAGGAAACATTGTTATAGTTATAGCTGGTGAGTTGTCTATGTATTTACAATCACGGGCACAGAAAATGAATATTAATCAAATATTAACAGGTTATGAGCCCAGAGACAAAAATAGTTATAAGAAAAATATTTGGCAAGAAACAGAATAGTTACACTCAGTTGACATCAAGACCAGAGAACAAAGAAATCTAACAAGATGGCGGTCTCCAACATAACTCACTCACCACAATTAACGGATAACAATTTTTCAAACTGGAAGTTTCGAGTCCAAATTATTTTAGAAGAAAGAGGAGTCAAGAAGCTCTTGACCAAAATTATGAAGAATTATCAGAGGAAGAAAGAAAAATTTACAAGATAAACGATGCAAAGGCAAAGTCAATCATAATCCAATATATAACTGACAGGCACATAGAATATGTTAAAAAACAAAAGAAATGATGTGTTCACTAAAGACTTTATTTGAAAGAAAAAGCACTTTTCCACAACTCTACATCAGAAGAAAGTTATTATCCCTAAAATGTAAAGATGAAGATTTACAGGAACACATCATGAAATTTGATACACTTTTATGAGAGATAGAATCAACAGGAACTGAAATGGAAGAAACAGACAAAGTATGTCACTTATTATTAACCATGCCTGAAAAAAATAAAATGGTAATAACAGCACTAGAAATAATGACCAATACAGTATTGCGTGAATTTGTTAAGAGCAGATTGTTGGATGTAGAGCTAAAATTTAAAAATAACATAATAGACAGTGAAATGAACAAGGATTATTCATTTGGAGCCTATAGTCAAAATAAAAGATGTTATCAATGTGGTGAGCAAGACCATTACAAAGCTTAATGTTCCAAGATATATAGAAGGAACAATTTACAAAGAAGAGGCAGACCAACCAAAATCAACAAATATCAAAGGGAAAGACAAAATTTTAGAGGATATGACAAATCCAAGAACCCAATAGAAAGCACTAATATGATGTCAAATACAATTTCTTTCATTGCTTTAAAAGAAAACTCTGCAATGTTGACACAAAATCCAGAACTAAATCCAATCATATTTCATTTTAGATTCAGGAGCAACAGAACATCTAATACAAGATAAATTACTTCCATACGTCACTAAGTTAGAAGAACTAAATCATGAAATAAAGATAAGAATAGCAAATGGCAAGACTCTTTTGTCGAAACAGAGAGTAATACTTCACTTGACAACAGTAAATGGAATAAAAGTAAAACTAAATGTGCTAGTTGTAGCAAATTTATTACATAACTTATTGTCTGTAAAAAGAATCAACAAACTTGGAAAAAAGATCATCTTCTCAAGAGATAAAGCACTGATAGTGGACAATGGACTTAGAATGAAATGCAGATTATCTAACAATCTATATGTCGCCAAATTCACCAAAACAGTTGAAACAGAATGTTCACTATCTGAAACAGACCTAGGAAATCTATGACACAGAAGACTTGGACATTTAAATAGAAGAAGTCTCAGACAGTTAAATTTATCTTGCAGCAAAGAAATGTGTAGACCCTGCAAGGAAGGAAAAGCAATGAGACTACCTTTTGTAGCTACAACAAAGCCAAGAACAGATAGAATAGGCGAACTGTTGTACAGTGATGTGGGAGGAACAGTTGATCCAACAAGTATAAACAATGAAAGATACTATCAAATCATAGTAGACGATTATTCACACTTTTGTGTGGTATATCTAATGAAGACAAAAGCCAAAGTCACAGAAAACTTAATAACTTTATCAGACAATTCGAGGCAGAGCACAATACAAGAGTAAGCAAAATAAGATGCGACAATGGAGGAGAATATAGAACCAACAGGCTAAAAACATTTTGCCAAAATAAAGGCATAGTTATGTATGCAATATTCAATGCACTATATTCCTCAAATGAATGGCTTATCAGAAAGATTCAACAGAACACTTCAATATAAGGTCAGAACCATTCTAATGAAAACAAATCTACCTAAGAATCTTTGGGATGAGGCTATACAATGTGCAGCTTATCAAATAAATCGATCACCAACCAGTACACTTTCTGGAATGACACCATCAGAAATATATCTCAAAAGATTAGATTTTAAGAAATTAGGAGTGTTTGGAGCAAAATCATGGGCTTACAAACTTCCAAAAAGTGGAAGGTTTGAATCAAGAGAAGAGTAGCACTCCCCATCCGAATACAGATTATGGGATCCAGTAACAGTAGGGATATTCATATCAAGAGATGTATGATTTGATGAATGTGACATAAATTATAGGAACAGTGACAAAAGGGAATCACATCAAATACAGAATAAACACTCAGATATAGAGTTAATAGAAGAAGACTCAGGTGAAAATCTAATGGATAATGGAGAAGAAAAAGCACAAATACAAAATGAATCAAAAAGATTAAGAAGACAGACAAAACTACCTGTCAGATTAAATGACTACGAGATATACACTGCATATTGCCTATGTGCCAGTGATCTACAATCATTATCAGGAAGCATGCAGACAGGATATAAAATAGCAAGAAGCCATAAATAAAGAATTAGGAGCACACAAAAGATTTAATACATGGACTTTAGCAAAACTACCTCCAAGACAAAAATCCCATAGACACTTAATGGGTATTCTACGCCAAAATAGATGAAACCAAGAAAGCAAGATTAGTAGCAAAAGGATTCCAGAAGGAGAAAAAAGGATTTGACATCTATGCACTTGTGGCCAGAATGTCTACAATTCGATTTATGTTGATAAAAGCACTTAATGAAGGATTAATCATAAATCAACTTGATATTTCAACTGCATTCCTGAATGGAAAGCTTGAAACAGATATCTATGTAAAAACACCAGAAGGAGTCAAGACAGAATACAAAACCTTAAGATTAAACAAGGCACTCTATGGATTAAGGGAAGCATCTAAATGCTGGAATGGACATTTTCACAATTTCATAACCAAATGCAGATTAAATGATCAAGTTATGATTTCTGTCTTTACACAAGAGAAAAAGTATTTCTTGTTATTTGTAGATGACATCCTCATAGCAGGTGAGAGTAGGGATATAATAGAATCCTTAAAAAATTATCTCAATGCACGAAATCTAGGTGAACCAAAAAACTTCGTAGGAATGGAGATAGAATGCAGTCAAATCATAATGTATGTTATTTGTAGATGACATCCTCATAGCAGGTGAGAGTAGGGACATAATAGAATCCTTAAAAAATTATCTCAATGCACGAGATCTAGGTGAACCAAAAAACTTCGTAGGAATGGAGATAGAATGCAGTCAAATCATAATGTCGATATCTCAAAGAAACTTAATTAAAAAGGTACTGACAAAATTCAGTATGATAGATTGTAAAGGTACCAAAAGTCCAATGGAGAGGAATTTTCAATTTAAAGAAGAAGATAACATTGATGTACCTTACAGGAAACTAATCGGAAGCTTATTGTGTATCTCCACTATGAGCAGACCTGACATAACATTCGCAACATCTTACCTAAGCAGATTCCTTGACAAGTCCACAAAAACATTATGGATTGCAGCTAAAAGAATATTAAGATACATTAAAGAAACAATAGATCATTCATTTGTGTATGAAAAGAACACAAACAACAAAATAAACATCTATACAGATGCAGACAGGGAAACCAACAAAGTTAACAGAAAAAGTACGACAGGAGTGAAATCTCATAGCACAGATGTTTAGAAAACAGACAACAGAACCATTATCAACTGCTGAGGCAGAATACCTTGCAGCATCAGTTGGGATGACAGAACGAATAAATGTCAAAGGAATAGCAACTGAACTGAACCATGGAGAAACTATACCCATGAAATTAAACATTGATAATCAAAGTACAATACATCTTATCAAAAGCTTCGAGAACAGTCAATGATCCAAGTCAATAGATATCAAGGCTCATTTCATCAAAGATATTATCACAAAGAACATTGCCAGGATTGAGCTATGTACCCACACATGAAAATGTTGCTGATATTTTCACTAAAGCCACAAACTATAACAACTTTGTTAAGTTCAGAGATAAACTAGGAATAAAAATAAAAACCAAACAATCTGAAGCTTAGAAACTTTGAAACACTTCAGATTGAGGTGGGTGTTAAGATAAACATTATTTTGTATGTTGTTATTTTTTGCTAAGTAATATTTGCCATGAGAGGGCACTTATCCTCTTCTCCCTTCTTCTTTATCAGTGTAGCCATGGTAGTAATAAAGGAAACATCATTATAGTTATAGCTAGTGAGTTGTCTATGTATTTATGATCACAGGCACGGAAGATGAATATTAATCAAACATTAACATGTTCAACAGTTATTTGTTGGATTTGTTCCAAGTTGAAGCATAGTGTGAGGACCTGGAATCAAGGTTGTATGTGGTGTATCTGTTCTCCCTATGACCCTCCTCGTCCGCATCTGAATGATTAAGGGGAAATTGGAGATGAAATGAGAAGGTTGTTTGGGGGAAAACAATTTGGGAAAGACAATAATGGAGATATATGACAACATGTCATGTGGTATTTTGATCAGCTTGCGAATTTCGTCCACAATAACGATAAATCACTGAGAATGTTTACATCAGGTGTCTGTTGTTCAGTCGCGAATCCGACACGTGACTCGACAAACGTTCGGGAGGTAAACATCTTGGTTCTCAGCACGGGAATAAAGGTCAGAAAGATCACGTGTATTTAAGAGCCCACGCTGCGCTCGATCGGCACTTGGTTCACTTCTACTCCAGTACTACCCATCCACTGTTTGTTCTCGTTCTACGCTTGATTTGTATCCACCTCCATCTGATCAACAATTGTTCACTCATTTTCGAAGTCATCTATACTCCACATTTCTCCATCTTCTTACATTGTGATTTTGTTATCTGTCATTTATCCAAGCTGCCTTGATTTCTAGGCTGCAACGATCTTCTCAGAACACTCCAACGAATGATGAAGATCTGTTTATGGCCTGGATATCAACATTGCGCCATCACTCTCTAGAGCTGGAAAGAACGAAGATTATGGGATAACGACCATCAACGACTTCTGCGAGTAATTGGGACATCAGTAACAGTGTGTTAAGGACTAAAGACTTTATTTTTTTATAATATTTGGACTAAAGACTATTCGTGTCGGTGTTCAACATCATTGTTATCATCATCATCAACTTTTGGAATTATACAGGTACTTCTCTTTAGTCAAGAGAAAAATGTTTAAAGATTCTCTCTCTCTCTCTCTATCTCTCTCTCTCTCTCTCTCTCTCTCTCTCTTAAATAAAGGAAGTTGTTCTTGTTGAATGTAGTCTCTGTTTTATCTGCCGACTCTCATTACCCATCCTTATGCACATCTCTCACTGTACTTTAGGTCACACCTGTCAATATTGTCCTCGAGCCTGTGGGCCATCGGGCCTCACAATAGAGTTGTTTATAGTATACTCTATGGGGAAGAAGTTAAAATATTTGCATAAGGATTATCCACATGGGAATATTCTCTCTCCTCTTTTGGTGACTTTTGGTGAATGATTTTTTGACTACACTTAATGGGAGCAGTTTCTTCACTGTTGATTATGCCAATGACATAGCCATTATTATGGTGGAAACATTTCCTAAGACTGTATCTGAAGTGCTTCAGACATGTTTCAATACAGTTTCTAAATGGTTAATCCAGCAAAGACTATATGTTAACTGTTAATCCAGCAAAGACTATATGTTTTTACACAAAGAAGACAAATTGATGGGACTTACTGAACCATCAATTTTAGCAAAAATCTACAATTTTCTACTCAAGTCAAATATATCTTGGTGTTATATTAGACAAGAGATTGATTTGAAACAACATACAGATTTTATTGTTGTTAAGGCCTGTAAAATCTTATGGGCTTATAGAGGCATTTTGGTATGGGAACTAGGGATTGTCTTTTTCCCGGATTTCAGTAATCCCAGGATTCCAGAATAAAAAATGTTCTTTTCTCGGGATCCTGGGATTTCCCGAGATTTTTGAAGATGGAATTAAAAACTGAATATTTCACAGCATTTTATTTATTCAGATATATATATATATATATAAATTACAAACTGAAATGAAATTGAAGCAAATTGAAAATTTACTTTTCAGAAAATTAACATTTTCTTTTTAAACCATGACAGACTAGTGAGTACTGAGTAATGATTACAGTACATTGTTAAAGAATTTAACTTTAATTTATTTTGAGACTGATTTGTCAATAGATATTTAATATGAACATAAGAAAAACAGGCAATTTACACTTTAATTGCTGAGTCTAGTTCTAAGTTTGGTTATAAATAGTCCTGCAGCTGAAAAAACCTTTCAGCTTCTATAGTTGTTGATGGTATAGATTTGAGAGTGTCCAATAATTTTATTACATTTGCTATTTTTTCACCAGTTGCCTCAAAGATTTTGAACTACTTGGATATATTCTTTGCAAGTGATTGATTTTCAGCTTCATTTTGAGGGTCTTTAGAAGCACATTCAGTTTGTTTTTTGATTTGACCTACCAATTTCTCACAAAGAGTCTGCTCAAGTCAGCTGTCTTTTGCTCTCTGTGTCACTTTTTCCTTGCAGTCGAAATGTGAAAAATCAGATTGCAATGATTCAAAAAAGGCAAACCCAAGATGAGTTACCATGCGAATTTCAAATGTTCCAAATTATTTAAGCAATTTTCATTAATCTAATTACTCAAGTTTTCTTGAATGCTGCATCATATATATATAATGTGTGCATATTGTGTAAGACTGTAAGTATTGATTATTGAAGTTAGTAATTCAGACTGGGAAATCCCGGGATAAATCCCACAATCAAAATCAACCAGGATCCTGGGATTCTGAAATCTTAGGAAACAATCCCTAATGGGGACTTAAATCATAGTTGTCATATTGGATATACACCATAATTGTGAGACCTCTTATGCTGCCATTATTTGATGGCAAAAAGTTTTGGTAAAGACTTGCAGGATTGAACTTGAAAAAATTCAGAAATTAGCCTGTCTGACCATTACAGGAGTTGTGAGGACTGTTTCTACTGTTGCTCTTGAAGTCCTCTTGGATATTTCCCTTTTGCATTTATATATAGAGGCTAGTATCCAGTATAAGCTCCATTGTTTTGGGAGAAGAATTCCTTAGACCAAGAAAGTGGAGCATTCGTCTTTTGAATAGGACAAGTTACACAGTCACATTTTTGAGATCATTAGGGATTACATGGGGCCCAGATTTAGCTTCTTCAGACTGTTATTTTTCCAGCATGGAAGAGTGACAAGGTGGATTTGGTGCAGTATCAAGGTTGTACTGGTCTAGTACATGGACAGTTCCAAACCTTTTATTATGTTAGAGCAAAAGTTTACTGCAAGGAAACAAGAATATCATGTTCTTATTCCCTTAGATAGATTGACGCTGTCTTTCCATCAGAAATCAATGCTGTTTCTGTATATGCTAAAATCAGTCTTGATAGGGAATATGTTAATAAATATACAGTATTTATATTCTATCAGATAGTCAAGCTGCATTTAAAGCACTTGATATCTCCTTCTTTACTTCAAAACTTGTAAGGGAATGTCATCATTTCATTTGTGGAAATGGCTACCAGGAACTAGGATCAACTTGTTTAGGTGCTAGGGTACAAGGGGATTGAAAGCAATGAGATTGCAGATGGTTTTCCAAGGAAGAGGTTTCTTGTTCCTTTATGGATCCTGAATCTGCCCTAGGCATCAGATCTGAACACATTTGGGTGGATTATCAGAGACTGATTGGCAACTCATTATCTTGCCCATTGATAGTCTATTCCTGGACAAAGGCAAGCAAAGCCTCTTATTTTAGATCCCTCATTTCAGAGAACTTTAGAGTTTCTTGTAGTGCATAAAAATCAGGTAAGGATTATTACAGGGCTTTCTTACAGGATACTGTCAACTTAAAAGGCATCTTCATTTAATTGGGATTACTGATGCCCCAATTGTAAAAGATATCAGGAAGGAGATTCCTCTTCACATTTTGTGAAAACTCCTCTTCACATTTTGTGTGAAAATGCAATCCAAAATCATACCTTTTAAGGCTAAGGTATGATTTAGGATTGCATTTTCCTGCATTGGAAGATCTCTTTATTGTCCCATTAGAAAATATACTCTCTTTCATGATTAAAATTGGACTACTAATGGGATGATAATGCTAGGGGTGCACAATAGATCACTGGTGGTCAGTGCTAGGACTGTTTGCAGGCCTTCCTACAATACAATACAAATGGGAGAGAGAAGTCAACTAGTACATGCGTTCATCTGAAGTGCAAAATTAACTGAAACATAATCATCCCATATTTTCTAAATAATCAGAATGCACATATTGTCAATCATATCAGGATCACTATATTTTCATTTAATATTAACTGACAGTGTGGCTGTCATGTATGCTCATTAAAAAACATTGGTCTTTAGATTTCTGGTTTTATTTGTAAATGCTTGATAAATTAATATTTTTGAATGTATTTAAATATGAATATTCACTTGCATCTGCATATTTTTAATAACAGAATCAGGAAAACTTAAATAGTTTTTAAGAATAAATATGACTGATCTCACCAATATCATAAAACAGATTACTAATGTAAAGAGGATGCAACACAACATCTTTCTATTTTTTCAATTTTATTTGTATAGTATCCAATATTTAAATAAGTACAAAATTATTAATTTATGTGCACTCATACATATCCATATATTTTTATGAAAATGTCAAAAGTGTACGATAACAATATTTGTTAGGATAAATATAACAGTTCACTTAGCTGGTGTAATTGGAATGTAACATGACTAACAAGTAAGAATCTTATAATCTTACAAAAAATTTTCCAACTATTATTTTGCTCTGTGTATACTTAAATAAATAGGAAACAGCACTTCATGCAGTTAAAGAAAGTCTTTAATATAAACTTATGCTAATGTTTTTGATTCAAAGAATCATCATCAGGCACACTACAACTGAAATCGAAATCGAATGCTTACAAGCGTTCCTTTAGTTAATTTTTGAACTTAAGAGGATTATTTTATTATGAATTATTTTATCTTGTTATTTAAATATTTATTTCATATACTGATATTTTTAAGTTTATCACTGTTTGTATTATTTTTCCTATACTATATTTATGTAATATTATCAAAATTTTGCCTATATAATCAATACCGTATTTATATACTGTTATAATAGAATTAATTTAAATTCATAGAACAGGAAGTAATCCTCTTAAGTTCAAAAATTAACTAAAGGAATGCTTGTAAGCATTCGATTTCGATTTCTGTTGTAGTGTGCCTGATGATGATTCTTTGAATTGAAAACATTAGTATAAGTTTGTAATAAAAACTTTCTTTAACTGCATGAAGTGCTGTTTCCTATTTATTTAAGTGTATGAATGTAAGCAGTTTATATGAATAGCAGTAATAGCTCTGTATAAACTGATTTCTTCAAATTTTTTTTGGAAAAAATTTTTTGGCTCATACGTGAATATATATAGTATATATTCACAAAGGAAATAAAAGCTACATCCTATACTCTTGTAGATTTCAAGAGAGTCTTTTTTTTACAACATCAGATATTTGACTAATTTATGTCTTATTGTATATTTATTTGTATAAGACATTTTATATGATGATACAAATAAATATCTTTTACAATGTAATGATACAATAAATCAAATCACAATAGAAAAAATTTTGTTTATTGACAAATTTGCAGTAATTACTATCTAAGATTCAACTTTAACAACTGAAAACTGGTAAACTGTTGTCAGTTTGAAAGATCTATTATCAATTAATTAAATAACTTTTAAATTTTAACGTATTAGTTTATCATTTATTTAAATATATTGCTTTGCATTTGTAATTCTCTTAATTTCTAAGATACGGGTACTCATTGAGTTATGAACATTCTAGCTACAAACTTTCATATTTACAAAAGTGCCATTTCATTTTCAAATTTCAGAAAATTTCAAAAACTCTTTAAGAATTTTAAAAACATTATAATGGCAGATACTCTGGCAAAAAAATATAATATAAAATTATTCAGTTATTTAACATATTATAATAGTATTTCAAGATGGTAGAAATTACAATAAAAAAGTGCTCATTTAAAAATTTTATTCAAATCTCTGAAATAAGAAATATTTTAATCGGTTCATTGGTTAACATATTAAAAAATATAGTACAGGAATACCCCAAATTACGGAGCTTCGATTTACAGCGTTTGGACTTACATACATTCTGAATTTCTACCATTCCCCGAATTTACGTCGCGTGATTCGGAATTACAGACACGGGATTCTTCAGAGAGAGAGCACAGCATGCTTCCACTGTGGCCATCTTGCTGATATATTAAACAGTCTATTGTTTTGGTGTGATTAAATACAAATAACGTATCTGCTATTACAGTTAAATATTAAGAATGTAAAGCGGCATCTAGACAGTCAATAATATTGCACAATACGTTTATTGTGCAATATTATTGTATGACTCCTCGAACCCAAACGATCAATATTTATTGCGCAATAATAATGACAGCTCACAAGCGTCGATATAAGCGAACGTCTTTGTTCTTCGAATGCTAAATGTTCACTAAACAATATTGCGCGATATTAACCCTATACGGTTCAATGAAAAATATGGTGCAATAAAAAGGATATTTTACAAAATTATTTGCCTATTATATTGCTGTGCTACTGATATTATTTATTTTCTTTTGTTTATTACCTGATTTTCTTTATTTAAAATAAAACTTGTGAAAAAAATTTGTTTTTATCTTTTGCTGTCATATTCTGCTAATAAACAAATAGAAAACTTGTTAAAAATTTCTCATTGGTTCATTAACTTAGCTAACTAGTTCTATCTGGAACTAATTTACTGATTCAAGCTACATCCTATACTCTTGTAGATTTCAAGAGAGTCTTTTTTTTACAACATCAGATATTTGACTAATTTATGTCTTATTGTATATTTATTTGTATAAGACATTTTATATGATGATACAAATAAATATCTTTTACAATGTAATGATACAATAAATCAAATCACAATAGAAAAAATTTTGTTTATTGACAAATTTGCAGTAATTACTATCTAAGATTCAACTTTAACAACTGAAAACTGGTAAACTGTTGTCAGTTTGAAAGATCTATTATCAATTAATTAAATAACTTTTAAATTTTAACGTATTAGTTTATAATTTATTTAAATATATTGCTTTGCATTTGTAATTCTCTTAATTTCTAAGATACGGGTACTCATTGAGTTATGAACATTCTAGCTACAAACTTTCATATTTACAAAAGTGCCATTTCATTTTCAAATTTCAGAAAATTTCAAAAACTCTTTAAGAATTTTAAAAACATTATAATGGCAGATACTCTGGCAAAAAAATATAATATAAAATTATTCAGTTATTTAACATATTATAATAGTATTTCAAGATGGTAGAAATTACAATAAAAAAGTGCTCATTTAAAAATTTTATTCAAATCTCTGAAATAAGAAATATTTTAATCGGTTCATTGATTAACATATTAAAAAATATAGTACAGGAATACCCCAAATTACGGAGCTTCGATTTACAGCGTTTGGACTTACATACATTCTGAATTTCTACCATTCCCCGAATTTACGTCGCGTGATTCGGAATTACAGACACGGGATTCTTCAGAGAGAGAGCACAGCATGCTTCCACTGTGGCCATCTTGCTGATATATTAAACAGTCTATTGTTTTGGTGTGATTAAATACAAATAACGTATCTGCTATTACAGTTAAATATTAAGAATGTAAAGCGGCATCTAGACAGTCAATAATATTGCACAATACGTTTATTGTGCAATATTATTGTATGACCCCTCGAACTCAAACGATCAATATTTATTGCACAATAATATTGACGGCTCACAAGCATCAATATAAGCGAACGTCTTTGTTCTTCGAATGCTAAATGTTCACTAAACAATATTGCGCGATATTAACCCTATATGGTTCAATGAAAAATATGGTGCAATAAAATTTAAACTCGTTCAATCTTTTCCTCAATCATTGTGCAAACTTCAATACTAAACCTAGACGGTCAATAATATTGTGCAATATTATTGACCATCTAGGGGCCGCCTTATGAGGAATCGTATGCACGGCCATCGGTCATGCGATCAAATGTTTTCAGTGTTTGTCGATCATCAGGCTGTTTTATTACTATGCCGGGTTTGCCAAAATAGTTAAAAAATAAACAACTAAACTTCAAAAGAACTATTAATATCATGTAATATCGTCGTATCAAGCCATTATTGGTTAATTGCAAATTTACATAATTTTCTGGGGAAAAAGTATTGCCAACTCTCACCTCCAGGGGTTGTCTAGATATTTCTTGCCGCCATGTTTGAATTATTAGTCGGCACATATGGATAAGTACAGTATATCACTTTCTGTATATTTTTACTGTTTCTTTATGTCAGTTATGGATAAAGAAACTAATAAATAATTATTACATAACTGACATTGCATGTAAATACATTGATAAATGAAAAAATGGAATACTTCGATTTACGGACATTTTCAGTTTACGGCACCCATCTGGAACTGAAGGTGACGTAACTCTGGGGTGTTCCTGTATATGCTATAGTTCAGTATTTCTAGGTGCCACATAACAATTGTTTTCAAGTTATGAACTTTCTAATTATAAATAAAACTTATGTATGAATTAAATTCATAACATAAGATGTATGTTGTATTATTATTGAATTTAAAATAATTATAACTGTAAAAGTGATGATCCAACAAACAATTTAAACAAATCATGTGATAGAATAATAACTCTATATCATTCAATCTTGATGGAAATTTCTTTTAAAAATGAGTATTTGTAAAGATTAAATAGGAAATAATTTTGGTTTCTTGTTAAAAACTTGTTTTTGTAAGAATTAAATGAGATAATAACTTCAATTAAATTGTGAAAGTTAATGAACTGACCAGGAAAAACTTTGTTATTTTTTTTAATATCCTTTTTGATTGGAAGAGGAAGGAAATTTTATATCTGTCAAACTCATAAACAATACCTAGGAGTGAAACAGATCAATTACTCCAATAACTAGAGTTCATCAGTCCTCATAAAAATAACCATTTAAACTTTATTTTGGCAGTTTTCTTTTTTACCAGTCTGATATAAAAGACCCTGACAAATGAAAATTAATGTTTGATTCAAACCTTCTCTTCAATTTGACATGATTAATGAAATTAAAAAAGAAGAAGAGAAAAAATGGAAGAAGGAATTCTTAAGGAAGAATTCCTCTTTCTATATTATATACTATAGAAAATAGTTTAGTTGTTGATTGTTTCCTCATGTTTCCTTCACATTCTGGATCCCTTTTCATTGCTTATCCATGCTTGCTCATAGTTTTTACCCTTTATCTTAATATACATCTAAATATTATTTATTATGTTAGCATAATATGGCATAAATTGTTCCTGATATCAAGATCTGATATTTATATATTAAATGGTAACATGAATATATTTTCAATCCTTGTGGACCCTACACTATTTTTGTAGATATTAATGATATTGTAAATAAAACAGATTACAATATTGAAAATTATTAAAAAGATTTAAGATTATTGATAAAAATTATTAAATTATAAATCAGCATGACAATAGTATATAGGTTCAATATTTACTGCTTTAATCGGTATCTTATTGATAATTTACTACTTAATTCAGCATTAGAAAGCAGACCAATGATTCTCTAACTTTTTTATTAAGAGAAATATTTTCAGCTTATTTAAGTCATCATCAGCTCTTACAAAATTATTTGAGTTGTAGAACAAACCATTTTAGAACAGAAACAAAACGGTAAAATTATAGAACGAACAACAGGAATTCTATTAATCTAACATTTAAAAATTCACTCTTACTTTATAATGAATTTGGATTATACAAAATTACGAACTGAAGTAACATAAGGTTAAATAATACTCAGTATAAACAAAAATAAAATAAAATTCAAACTAAAATAAGTTAGATTAAAAATTTTCTTATTATTTATATTAGAGTCCTAAGAATGCTTCATCGCGATAATGCTAAGTCTTAAGTATTTCAATTGGGCTGGAGAACGTCACCCAAAGCGAATTTCCATGCTTTGGAGATTGTGTTTGTCTGTTTATTATTTATAACAGTACCTTCATATATCAGTATTTCTTCTGCCGCATATAGTTATTTTACATCATCTATTTGTTTTATTACTTTGCTATCTTTCCATTTTATGTTTATATTTTGCTTGTAAGCTCTCCTTGCTAGCGCAGTTGTAAGATTAGCATTTTTTATATCTCTTTTATGTTCTTTAATCCTATTTTTTAGATTCTTGGAGGTTGCTCCTACATATAGTTGTTTCTGACCAGTATCTAGGTTTTCTACTGGCACTTTGTATACTCCTGTTTTCTCGTCTCGATTGTATTTATCTTTTACATTTTTAAGGAGATTAAATATCGTAGGTGCCCTCTTGTAAGCTGGTTTTTTTTATCTTTAATCTTTATAATATTATCTATTATTTGAACCCTCTAATAGTCTCTGGTATTACAGCATAGTTAGAACTTAACTGGTTTTCTGCTCTATCGCTCTCATCGCTTTTTCGGTCTTGTTCTCTGTGCTGGTCACTTCTTTTTTCTTAACAATGCTTTTGTACATCTTGTCTATTAGAAATTCATTATACCCGTGTTTCTGGGCTATAGACTTTATATTGATCATCTCTTATAATAGCTCATTATTACTACAGTGCATAAGTGCCCTGGTTATGAGTGATCTTAGGGCTGCTTTTTTGTGATGCCATGTGTCGTTAGACCACTCAGGAATAATTACTGCTGTACTGGTTGGTTTTCTAAAAGGCTGTTTTTTCGAAAGAGAGACTTTCTATTTCCAAACTCACATCGAGGAAGTATATCTTCTCTTTACTCTTTTGTTCTAGAGATAAAATTATCCCGTAGTTAGGGAGTGTGAAGGGCCTCTAAATCTTCCGTTTTATCAATCTCTTTCCAAATAACGAATATATCATCAATGTATCGCAGATAGAGTTTGGCTTCATTTATCTTGTCACGTAGGTGGGTTTGTTCTATAGATCTAAACACTGATTCGGCTAGGACCCCTGCAAGGGGCTCCCGATGGGCACTCCTTTAGTCTGTTTATAGAATTTGTTCTTAAATCTAAAAATGGAGTGATGGCACAACAAATCTGCTATCTCTCTGCACACATCAGGGCTCGTTGCTCCTCTTGGAAAGTTATCGAGTAGGAATCTTAAAGGCACAGACAAGTTGGGTTGATGTTCAACAAGGGGTATAAACTCTCAAAGTCATATCTGGCAATTGTTTCACTACCTTCTAGGCTCACTTCTCTCAATTTCTTCAGAAAATCTTTTGAAATCTTTCTCTCAATTTCTTCAGAAAATCGTTTACTGTATAAGCATAGCTGATTAACATCATATTGGCCCATTTTGCTATGGTTCTTTCTAAGTTGTATAGTGGAGATCTACATTTCCCCACTATTGGTCTGAAAGATAAAGGAGCTTTATGTGTTTTTGCATAAGCAAATAGCCTTGGGCACGCTGGATTTTGGATTTTCTTAGTTTCCATAAAATCTGGAAGGTCTTCTTTTTTCAATAACTTTGATAACTTTCTCTCCATTAATTCTGTCGGATCTTTATCTAGAGCCATAGCACCCGATTGCTTTATATATTCTTCTAAGAAGTTATCATATACTTCTCTCTTCATCAGCACTACTTTCTTCGATATATCTTCTCTCGTCAAGGCTATTTCATTGTCATTCATCCAATCTTGAGCTCTCCTTATTTAAGCCTTTTCTCTACTTACCTGCGTATTCGTATTTTTTTTTTTTTTTTTTGTAAGATCTCTATGGAGATCTACGAAAAGTGTTCATAACTTTTGCTATACTGGAAGATAACAAAAACAAACAAAATGTAGCACTATTTAGCAGAGTAAACAAGAATTAAACGATAACATTTTCGATCCATTCTAGGATCATCTTCAGCCATAGGACTTTATGGCTGAAGATGATCCTAGAACTTTCTTTTACTCTGCTAAATAGTGCTACATTTATTTGTTTTTGTGGAGATCATATTCTCCACGGGATCATATTCACGTGGAGATCATATATCTTCACTATTGGTCTGAAAGATAAAGGAGCTTTATGCATTTTTGCATAAACAAATAGCCTCGGGCATGCTGGATTTTGGATTTTCTTAGTTTTCATAAAATCTGAAACATGTTCTTTTTTCAATAACTTGGATAACTTTCTCTCCAATAATTTTGTCGAATCTTTATCTAGAGCAATAGACAATTCTGGAGAACACAAAGAGGATTTGTCTGAAAGCAGCAATAACAGATGCAAGAAGGAGAGTATTTTGTATAGCTAAGCAAAAGAAAGAGTTGATAGATAAGTTTAGCTCTCTTGGAATACAAACCGTAACCAGCACTTTAGCTAATATAGAACAAAATGTTGAAATACTTAAAAAGAGACTGAGAGAGAAATATATAAAGAAATTGAAGTGGCTTTTTAAACGGAACTAAAAAAACATAAGAAGAAAAGCATTATCCTAAATGAAGTTGCAACAATTATAGGAAACATCACTTTGCCGCAATTTGTAGAAGAAATCTTAAAGAAAGGACCATCTTATGTCATAAAAACAGTAGGAGCATGGAGAGACATAACACCTCCTTTTGAGAGACTAACGAAAGACATGGATGACATCACCAAGGAAAGAAACAGATAGAAATTTGTAGAAGTGAGATCTTACAGAAAAAAAAAAAAAAAATACGAATACGCAGGTAAGTAGAGAAAAGGCTTAAATAAGGAGAGCTCAAGATTGGATGAATGACAATGAAATAGCCTTGACGAGAGAAGATATATCGAAGAAAGTAGTGCTGATGAAGAGAGAAGTATATGATAACTTCTTAGAAGAATATATAAAGCAATCGGGTGCTATGGCTCTAGATAAAGATCCGACAGAATTAATGGAGAGAAAGTTATCAAAGTTATTGAAAAAAGAAGACCTTCCAGATTTTATGGAAACTAAGAAAATCCAAAATCCAGCGTGCCCAAGGCTATTTACTTATGCAAAAACGCATAAAGCTCCTTTATCTTTCAGACCAATAGTGGGGAAATGTAGATCTCCACTATACAACTTAGAAAGAACCATAGCAAAATGGGCCAATATGATGTTAATCAGCTATGCTTATACAGTAAACGATTTTCTGAAGAAATTGAGAGAAAGATTTCAAAAGATTTTCTGAAGAAATTGAGAGAAGTGAGCCTAGAAGGTAGTGAAACAATTGCCAGATATGACTTTGAGAGTTTATACCCCTTGTTGAACATCAACCCAACTTGTCTGTGCCTTTAAGATTCCTACTCGATAACTTTCCAAGAGGAGCAACGAGCCCTGATGTGTGCAGAGAGATAGCAGATTTGTTGTGCCATCACTCCATTTTTAGATTTAAGAACAAATTCTATAAACAGACTAAAGGAGTGCCCATCGGGAGCCCCTTGCAGGGGTCCTAGCCGAATCAGTGTTTAGATCTATAGAACAAACCCACCTACGTGACAAGATAAATGAAGCCAAACTCTATCTGCGATACATTGATGATATATTCGTTATTTGGAAAGAGATTGATAAAACGGAAGATTTAGAGGCCCTTCACACTCCCTAACTACGGGATAATTTTATCTCTAGAACAAAAGAGTAAAGAGAAGATATACTTCCTCGATGTGAGTTTGGAAATAGAAAGTCTCTCTTTCGAAAAAACAGCCTTTTAGAAAACCAACCAGTACAGCAGTAATTATTCCTGAGTGGTCTAACGACACATGGCATCACAAAAAAGCAGCCCTAAGATCACTCATAACCAGGGCACTTATGCACTATAGTAATAATGAGCTATTATAAGAGATGATCAATATAAAGTCTATAGCCCAGAAACACGGGTATAATGAATTTCTAATAGACAAGATGTACAAAAGCATTGTTAAGAAAAAAGAAGTGACCAGCACAGAGAACAAGACCGAAAAAGCGATGAGAGCGATAGAGCAGAAAACCAGTTAAGTTCTAACTATGCTGTAATACCAGAGACTATTAGAGGGTTCAAATAATAGATAATATTATAAAGATTAAAGATAAAAAAAACCAGCTTACAAGAGGGCACCTACGATATTTAATCTCCTTAAAAATGTAAAAGATAAATACAATCGAGACGAGAAAACAGGAGTATACAAAGTGCCAGTAGAAAACCTAGATACTGGTCAGAAACAACTATATGTAGGAGCAACCTCCAAGAATCTAAAAAATAGGATTAAAGAACATAAAAGAGATATAAAAAATGCTAATCTTACAACTGCGCTAGCAAGGAGAGCTTACAAGCAAAATATAAACATAAAATGGAAAGATAGCAAAGTAATAAAACAAATAGATGATGTAAAATAACTATATGCGGCAGAAGAAATACTGATATATGGAGCTAAAGAAGGTACTGTTATAAATAATAAACAGACAAATACAATCTCCAAAGCATGGAAATTCGCTTTGGGTGACGTTCTCTAGCTCGATTGAAATACTTAAGACTTAGCATTATCGCGATGAAGCATTCTTAGGACTCTAATATAAATAATAAGAAAATTTTTAATCTTTAACTTATTTTAGTTTGAATTTTATTTTATTTTTGTGTATACTGAGTATTTATTTAACCTTATGTTACTTCAGTTTGTAATTTTGTATAATCCGAATTCATTATAAAGTAAGAGTGAATTTTTAAATGTTAGATTAATAGAATTCCCGTTGTTCGTTCTATAATTTTACCATTTTGTTTCTGTTCTAAAACGGTTTGTTCTGCAACTCAAATAATTTTGTAAGAGCTGATGATGACTTAAATAAGCTGAAAATTTCTCTTAATAAAAAAGTTATAGAATCATTGGTCTGCTTTCTAGTGCTGAATTAAGTAGTAAATGACAATTGTAATTGTTTTTATTATAATAATTGTAAAAACAGTTTTAGTCAGAATATCTGGCCTTCCTCAATACATAATTAAAGAATAATACAGCTGTTAAGTTATTCTACAAGTAAAGAATGTGTTCTAAAATATAACTTACAAAATTTGTACAGTTTGAAAATCTACATTATTATTAAAACTAATTATACTAATAATTATTAAAATTTATTAATAGTAATTATTAAGTATTAATTATTAGTAGTAATTATTAAGTATTATTAATTAATAATAATTATTACAATAATAGTTATTCAATAATTATAATTATTCAATATTTATAAATAATTTCATAATTTAATTTTTTATTTATTTAGGATATTTGTGCAGCAGCTATAAAGGAACAAGATATTGAAGCAAAACTGAAATTAATAACAATAGAATGGAGTAAAAAAACATTTAGTTTTACATCTTTCAAAAATCGAGGTGAACTTTTATTAAAAGGACAAGAAACTATTGATATAATAACTAATTTGGATGACAGTCTGATGACATTAGGATCACTGCTAAATAATAGGTAATCAGCAAAAATATTTAAAAAACTAATTTTTTATGAAAAAGTAGAGTAACTAGGAGTATTGTGGAATACAATTTTGTTTTGTAATTTATAAAAAATTCTAAAAAAGCATATATGATTTTTCATAAATTATTACCTTTTATGGATATTCCCATTTATTGTTGGAAGAAATTAATGATCCAATAAAAAGTTCTATTACATTGCATATAGACAACAAAAGTACTGTCTGTCTAATATAATTTAAAAAATTTTCCAATTCCAGTTAACTATAGAATAAATATAATCCTGTAGCTCTTTAGACTTATAGCATCAAAACACTGTGACATGATATCAAGAGAAGCTGATGGAGAACGGGATGTAACCATGTCACATCATGTCCAGTTGTATTTCTTTATGATATGATTTTATTGAAGTGCTTGTTTGGCAGAAAATATCAAAGAAATATTAAAATTTTCTTTCATTTCCAAATCTCAACAAAAATATTCCACAAAGCTTGAACATTAAAAAAAATTAGAGAAATAAGTATTATTTATTATATTCCTATTAAGAATATACAATAAAAATTTTTCTGCAATTAATGGGAATGGAAAGCTGACTAGAACATACAATTGTTTGAAGTACATTAGATGTCCAGAATCATTGCAAAGTAATCATCTCATATTTTCAAAATGATCAGATCTATTAGAAAATGCACAAATTATCATTCAGAAATATCAGGGATTGTTATATTTCCATTTAATATTACCATATATACTCGTGAATAAGTCAAGGTTTTTTTCCTCAAAAAAAATTTATGAAGTGGGAGGTCGACTTTACACAGATCAAAAAAAATCAACTTTTTTTTGACTGAAAAAATTGAAGTAATAAGCAAAACCATAACTTATTGAGCATCTCCTGAAGACTAGGAAGGAAATTTTGCAATAATTCATTTAATACAATACCAGGTAAAATTTTATTTACCCCAAAGTGATTGAGTGTGTCGTGCCGCCAACTCCATCTTGGTTCTATATACCATAATTAGATAGGCAACCATGCCATGCTGCCTGATACGACACGACACAAAAACTTGACAATCAATCTTACCTAGGATTCATATTCGGATGAAAAAATATATTTAGTTTTCATTATTATTAATTAAGAATGTTTTAATCTATTTGCAAGTAATTGATAAATGCTTATTATATTTAAGTAAAGGAGATTAAAAATAACTAAAATAATATTTAAAATAATGAAAAATAATTATTTAAAATCTTTATTGAAAAATAACAATAGTCTATCAAGTTCATCATAAGCAAAATCAAAACTTCAAAATTGAACGCTTAACGTCTATAAATCACATTGCACACATCATCCTAACTGTATATGACGTCATTGTTAAGATGAGCCATTTGTTTTAAAATATGGTCAAAGATTTGAATATGATAACTCAACTCAACAATAGGAAAAATGAAACTTCAAATAGTCTCTTGGGAGCCATATGGCATAGACATATTCTAATAGAATTTTTATAGTGATAATATGAATTTTTTTAGAAAAGAAAACAATTATTCAATAACAACAATAAAAAGAAAAATATTTTTATGTAAATTATCAAAATTTATTTACTATTTGTTAACTTGATATTTTCTGAAACTACGTTATTCTAATGATAATGTCATACATCAATGGACATCACGGTGGACATCAATCTCACTTCGGAGTAAAATAAAATTTCACTTTACCCATTGCAATCGAGCTCATCATGCCACCAAATCCAACTTGCATTTATATAAGTGCATCAGATAGGTGAAGCCACACTGCTTGATGCGTTGCGATGCAGAAATTCTTGACAATAATCCAACAATCTTATGTAGGCATGCTGTGTTGGATCACTTTAGGTGGATATTGTTGAGAATTTCAGCATTGCGATGCATCAGGCAGCACAACGTCGCCTATCTGATGCACTTATACAAATGCAGATTGGCATCAGCGGTGCGATGTGCTCAATCGCTTTGGGTAAAGTAAAATTTTACCTTTTAAATTGATATATTGATGTTTGTTGACATAAACTGTTGGTTTTAATATGAATTTTAAAGGTTCGGATGGAATATCTCTTTTATATTTCAAAAGATAATTCCTAATTTAATTGATCATTTTTATATATTTTTTCGGTAACTTTACCTAAAATTAGATCAAAATGCTTATTCGTAAATTTTTTTAAATCCACGCTTTCATAAGCTGATGATGATATTTATTTTTATAAACATCAGTTTTCTCTGTTAAATATCTAAAATAAGTTTATTCTAACTACAGATTCACGCACGTTTTTTGTATGCGATCAGAAAACAAAATTTGTTTGGTAAACTAAATTTCTTTTTTATTTTTAGTTTCAGTATATTTCTGAAATATTTTTTCCAGTTTTAAATTAAATCTGGTCTTTTATGAAAAAAATAAATCGTAAAATCGGTATTTTGATTTAATTACCAGTATATATAATTGCAATAAAACTTATTTTAAGATGATATGAAAACTTGGGATTTTAATTTTTAAACTTAAATTGACTTTTTCCTGGCGATTAGCTATACTATTTATTATGGTATCACCAATATGTGATCCTCAAATGCCGTCTTACCTATATTACTTAGATACTAGATATTGAAAGTTTAAATTGCCCTTTTGGCTTAAAAAAGTTGGACATAAACTGTTGGTTTTAATATGAATTTAAAGGTTCGGATGGAATATCTCTTTTATATTTCAAAAAGATAATTCCTAATTTAATTGATCATTTTTATATATTTTTTCGGTAACTTTACCTAACACTTATATCCCAGTTCAATAGAAAAATAATCTAATTATTCTGATTTTAAAAAAGTAAGCCAGGGCATTGACTCTTCATTATATGGCTTATTCATTACTTAAAATATTTGAGAAATGTTTATTAAAATATATCTTATTCACTTGTAAAAACTTAATATCTCCTAATCAACATTATGTGCTTTCTAATCGCTCAACCATAATAAATCTACATTTTGTAAATAGAATTTATGATAATTTTGAATGTAATAAAACTACCTTTGCTGCCTTCTTGGATATATCTTCTGCTTTCGATATGATTAATATTCGGTATTACTGTTGAATGAAACAATGTATGATAATTTTAACATTGATATCTTGATTATACTTTGGACTGAAAAATTATCTACTAAATTTAATGATATTTTATCCGATTACTTTACGTCTAAATATGGAGTGGTATAAGGTTGGCCTTTGAGCGCTATCCTGTTCGTAATCTATATTGATCATGTTATTTCTACTGAAAATTCTCATATTTTACATTATACTGATGACAATTAAAATTATCACTATTGATTTACAGTTAGGTCAGGTTAGATTAATTTCGTTACGCCGCCATATCCTCATGGGATATTCTGTATCTGGCGACGGCTACCTATAGAGCCCATCAAGGCCGGCCAATATTCATGATGGTGTCAACCGGATGGTTGAAGGATTGGGATCAAAAGGCCGGGCCCGGACCCCTCCTGAAAAACTGGAGGTGTGGGACCCGGATCCTCCAGGGTGGTAAGCCTGGAGGATCCGGGGCCTTTATCACGTGGCCATCCGGCCGACCCTATTGATTTACAATGCTTACTTTTGATAACTGATGAGATTTAAGAAAAGCTAAAATTTATTAATTTATCATTAAATAGAAAAAAACTGTCTTTATGAAACTTTTACTTATAAACAAACTTACTGAATAATATGTAATATTCAGTAACTCTGTTTATCTTGTGAGGGTCCCGCAACGTATGTTGACGGTATCTTGGATCTTATCATTCGACAATCTCACTTCTGTATATCAATGTGAGGATCTCGCAGAGAATGAACGAGTAAAAAATGTGTATTGATAAATTTCAGGGTGTTTTCGAATAGAATCGCGAGTGAGTGATGCAGGGATCCAAGATAGAAGAATTGATTCGGATACTCATTCAAAATAAATAACATATTTATTCAAAAAATAAATAAATAAAACAGAAAATAAAACACAATATTAACATATTTCACCAGAGAGAGCTATCTGATCCGGAGATCATACTTGGGAGAGAAAGTAAATAAGAAATTACGTCATTCCTCCATTATTCTTTTATGTCTTCTTTCCTAATCCTCGTCCAACGATCACCGAGGGGACCGAACATGTATTCACCTCTTCTGCTCTACATTTTTCGTACCTTCTTTTTTGGAAAGTGTTCCTTTCTCTGTCTTGATCGCCTCTCGTCTCCCCTTCCTTTTATTCGATAAGAGACGATCATATTCTCATATTGTTTAGCAGAAGGCAATCTCGTTTCACCATTGTTTGATGGAATCGATCCTTCTGCTTCCCCAGACATAACTAATAGGGCCGTGCGATGGCATCAATTGTCGATTATTAATCGATGGATTTTCATGTTGATGCATCAAACCATCGACAATTATAACAATCGATGTATTTCATTGGTACCATCGATGCTGTAATTTTTCACTGTAAGAATTTATTAAATATTTTAATTTTGTAACAGCAGTCATGCTGAATCATTACACTAGATGTCGTCATCTCTATTTTCCAGATGGCGCTGGTCAAAACATGAAATGACACTAGAAATGACATGTTTGCTGATGAGTTAGAAATAGTGGTTTACTTTTTTTCCAGTGGAAGTTTGAAAAAGCACTTTTCTGCTATTATTTAAGCTCGAAGAAAGAATATTCAACTGTAAAGGCCTGTTTCCACTTATGTTCCACTGAATGCGCTGTGCGCGACTCACAGTGCGTGGCGTTTAGCGCACTTGTGGAAACATGAATCTGCGCAAACAAATCGTGCGCTGTCCGCTTTACGCTGACATCGGGCGGTAGTAGATATTTCTGCTTTCTGCTAGCGCACAACCAAGATGGCGGCTCACATCTGGACTTGTCAAAC